>JAAVTI010001350.1:0-13765 GCA_011947335.1 Phytophthora constricta | reverse complement strand
GGCTTTCGGGTACTCTTCCGCGGTTCATACCAGTACTTGCCGTTCCAGGTGTGAGGGGCCCACGTGCCGGAGTAAGCGTTATAGACGCCTTGTGGGTTCATAAACAGTGTCACTCGTTCTCCTTCAGCCTGTGCACTTGCTCCATACTCGTACCGCTATTCATCCCTAGGGGAGTTCCGCTAATGTTCGGTACCACGTTGGTCGCGCCCGTAGTACCAGTCATCGGGATCACATATCGGCTAGAGGCGTTGCCCACGACTGCCCGATATTCATCATTCCTTGGGTGACATTGTCCATGGGGTCGTTGATTTCCGTAGCCTTGTCTACTGCTTCTTCCAGCGTCCTCGGCTTCAGATGCTGTTTCACGAGTTTCTTCGTTGTCTTCTCCAAACATCGATACAATTGAGCCAGCAACACCCGTTCATTAACCTTGTTGCGTCCAACCTGTGCTTGTAGCCCAGCCGCAAAATTCGCATGGGTTTCCCCAGGCATCATACGTCGCATGCCCACGCGCCACTCTGCCGCGGACTTGTTGAGCGTCTCTCCAAACGCATCAACAGCGCATTCTACAAGTACGTCCAGGTACTCTTCCGGTCTGTTCATATCAACCCACTAAGTAGCCGCACTTTCCATCAGTTTATCACCGAGAGTGAAGTACAGGGCTTTGTCTGTCCACTTACCACGACCCAACTCATCTGCGCCTTTCAGTGCCAAATCCACACGATCAAACATCGTCGACACTGAGACCTTCGGAGACGGCGGGATCCTTGGCAGCTCAATGTCTTTGACGCTCTTTCTCCGGGGTTCCTGCTCATGGCGTCGGCCTCGTTCTTCATACCTTGGTGGTACTTCATCGCGTCGCCACCTGTCACATCGGGCTCGCCAATCATCTTCATCATCATTAAAGGTGGAGTTGGAGGAGTTGCTGCTCTCCCGGGCTCGTCATTATGGCCGTATCAACGCCAGTCATCGTCCTCATCGGAGCTACTGCTGTCGTCCGTAGGCGAGGACCCGTCATCGTGTTGAAGTCTTCGTCCGCGATGCGCATGCCGGCTTCTCCGACTCGTCCTCCGTCTCTCTTGATTTGCAGCACGCCCACGACTACGCGGCCTCTCGGGGACCGGTGAAGCTTCTTCTCGTCGCTCGGGTCGCTGCTCGTCGTCACCACGGTGTTCCTTCTGCGCGTCGTGCGCCACAGTCGTCTGGATGTTCGCCACCAGGCTTGCCGGCTGCTGCAGCGGTATAGTGAACGTCGCCAGCGAAGGAACCGCAATTGCTGCTGCTTGCTGGATGCCTGCCAGTACTCTCGTTCGGTTCTCAGATATTAGACTGGCTCCCACCTCAGTCCCTTCTCTGGGTTGGCGGCTTCATTATCACCGTCATCTTTCGTTTCCTTATCATCGGCGACCATCATCGTTGTTGACGGCGCCTCTTCTTCTGCTGGTCCTTCAGCCAAATACGCTGTTGACAGCGCCCCTTCATCTGCTCGTCCTTCGGCCAAATCTGGGCGATGTTCTTCACTCGGCACCGTCTCCCTTGGCGCAACTTCCACAACCTTCTTCTGCAGACTGCGTCTCGTCACGGATCTGGTTCTGGCTGTAGCCAGTACTGTGCCCCCATTACTGCTCTTGTTCTGGTATTCGCGGAAGACATATTTCGGGTAGGATTTCGACTATATTGATTTTCGTATGCATGTGATAGGCCTCCGGCCACGTATTAGGTAGTGTGCCTTTATTATACAGAGCCCCCCTACTAAGTACGCCAAGAGAACTTCTCGCGGAAGGCAGAGTGATACACCATCACGCGTTGCTTCCATGGACGCACTCTAAGGCTACCCCATCGTGCGTGCAGCACTATCTTAACCAGTCCCCGGCGCCGCATTTTGAGATGTACACAATCTGAGCTCCACATGCATCCATAGGCACGAGGCCTTTTGGCGCTGCTCAACAGGTTTTTCGTTGTCGCATATCCACTCTGGCGTGTGAAACCACTGCCAGCGCCAGGATTCACTTGACACCCAGACGTTGTTGAAATAGGATCGGAAACCAGTCAGAAGATCTTCCTCAGCCCAGTTGGCCAGCACGAGCTTGACATGGTCATCATATGCTTCTTGACTTGACGCGAAGTGAAGGTCGTAAATGTCTGCAACCACACGTTCGCACAAATGTCGTGGCACACCTTTAAGTTTTTCATGCACCTTTGCCATGACATGGTAGAAGCACATCAGGTACGAGTAGTCGAGTCGACGCCAAACACTCGATCAACAGCGTTTTGCTGCGCCACTTCAGCATCTGCCATAACATAGCGTAATATCATCATGTTCGCCAGTCACGGTGGTGAAGATCTTGCGAAGTGCTCCAAGTGCCTTCACGTATAGCTCTTCCAGACGTTGAGACGTTATGAATAGGGCCACCGGATGGAATGATTGGCACCTATCCGAAACTCCACCCGCAACAACAGGATATCCCACCTGGTTCAGCTTGAACGTTGCGTCCATATGGAAAACGAACGATGATGGATCGCGAGCTGCGTTTCGCAATAGCCACTTAGTCGTCAAACCCACCAAAAATGGATGTTCGTCGGAGCCATTGCCAACATCTGGCTTGCCGTGCACGTCACGCTTCCAACCAAACGAAAAGGGGTTCGTGTCCGAAGCACCTGCCTCGTATTGGAGCGAGAAATCTCCTCCAAAATCTCGTCGTAGTCGTCATTCTTGTGGAGTTTAGTCCTGGCGTAGTTGCTGGCAAACCACTGAACTTGACGCAGCGTAGGCAAGTTCTCGTCAGCCAAGCCGAAACGATGAGCCATGCTCATCCGAATGCGGCGGCTTGTGACCTTCAGTCACCATTTCGCGGGTGTAGTCCTTCAACCGCGGAGTCATCTTCGGCTTCACCGGATCGCGGACCTGCGTCTCGTGAGCTCCATGCTCCAGGAGTGATACGCGGTTGAGCTCCTGACACGTCAGCACTTTCCCGATCCAGGGACATGCGTCGTACGGTGTTGCCGCCATGCATGTTTCCGAGGAGCATCGAAGCAGCTGATATCGCATCTTGTGACTTCTTGCCATACCGCAGGATCCATCACAGGCGACCAGGTGGCTTTTCACGATGATGAAAACTTCATATCTTCCATCAGCAGCTGCGCATCAGCGACAGACATGTTCGTACACATATTTTTCCACTCGATGGGAGCCATGGTGTTTCACGGTTTGGGGGACTTGGAGGGTAGCGATGTTTTTAGCTTGTGAGAGAAATTTTTCTTCTAGCAAATGGGACCTAGTAATGCTTTATCATTGGTGTAAATGGACCTTCCTGCTTAACTATGATTCGTTTGGAAATAGGATTGCCTGACTGTCCTCCGCAGATGGTGCTATGTCTACATTACGTGAACCACACTAATCTAGGTGCTGTGTGCATGTCTCTTGTGTTATGACAATTTTTGTGTGCCAGACCTTTGTCTTGTGTGTTTATACAGTTCTGTCGTTTTCGGTTTACAACTGGTCTTGGGAAAACGGCCCCAACTGGTACTGGTTTTGGGAAAAACTCTTATACTTTCTTGGAGCACGATTGTGAGCTACTTGCTTGTATGCGAGTTTTGGGGTTGCGACACAGTATGGATTGTGAGCGAAAAGTTATCCCTGTGAAACTCTGAAATAAATTTCAGAGAATTGAGTCGAAAGTACTTGTATTGCTTACGAAACAACCGCACAGGACTTATCGGCAAGAATGCTACGCGATTGCGTGAGGATGTGGAGCGTCGTGGTTTTAAGCAATGTTGTCTTTCCACTGCCATCACTCCAATTAAAACATTTTCATTTGCAAGCTGTGAGTTCATCTACGGAACGCGACTACACGTGCAAAAAAGTGTCCCCCAGCTTGAAGTCTTCATGCTGGAAGGTCCGCTTGATTGTTATCCCTGTGGCATTTTGTTGCCAAACACCAGACCCGAAGTGCACTCAACTCATCAAACGCTGCAGCAACCTCACCGCAAAGCCTCGAGCTCTGCATCCCGTTCGTCATTGCTGCTTGGAGCTGCTTTTCCGACGATCACGCGCGTGTCTTCGCGCCCACAGCGCCACAGAAGCGCGCGTTTAACGCATTCGTCTGCAGCATCCTGATTAACGCCTTGCAGCCGCGGCAATGCTGCCGTTCCGCTACGACTCCGCCACGTACATGGCGCCGTATGAAGCAACTTCGCCTCGAAAACGTGTGTCAAGTACAAGTGCCACCGGTAGGTGGATATGACGTGAGGAGATCGTCGTTCTCGTCAGAGGCGCTTTGGCAGCCACGCAAGCACCGCCCGACGCAGTCAACCGCAGACCGTGATGACATGGACTTTCGAACGGCTGGGGGCCAATCAGCCATTCGTTGGTGTTGGCCCCGCAAGAGCAAAAACGTCGCGACAGAGCCTCCTGTATGTATCTTTGCCCGTCCACGACTTGCATCTCGCGTGATGGTGGGCGTTCCGACAGGCGGATTCACTATGCAGTCTATGCCCAAGACCCTGACATCATCGAGTTTTGACGCGAAACGTCACGCGCCGGTATACAAAGTCCAAATATAAACATGACGCAGGCTGCGTGGCCCGGCGGTGACATCAACGGTGCTCCCTGGACGTACGTCAGCATAGCCGAGTCGTGTGCATTCTCCACCCCTCGCTCTGTCGGTGGTCACCTTGGTGCCTTTCAAGTCATTCCGAGATTTCCAGTCGCCCGCGCACTTCGATCGATCGGCTCCGTCCATTGCCGTCACGATGATGTCTCTGACGCAGTTCAAGAAGGAGGCCAATTGGTTCATGGTCTACTACATGTCGGTAGTGCACATCGGTGCACTGGAGGGCTTGCGTCGTCTCTTCCAGTGCAAATGGGAGACGTTTCCGCTCTTCGTGGTCGTGTACTACCTCACGGGTCTGGGCATCACCATGGGCGCGCACCGCCTGTGGGCGCACCGCAGCTACAAGGCGCACGACGTCGTGCGCTTCTTTCTCATGCTGTGCAACTGCATGGCCAACCAGGGCACCATCTTCCACTGGACCCGCGACCACCGTGTGCACCACAAATACTCGGACACAGTGGCCGACCCGCACAACTCGGGCCGCGGCTTCTTCTTCGCGCACATGGGCTGGCTGCTGGTCAAGAAGGACCAGCGCGTGCTCGAGGCCGGTACCAAGCTCAACTACGACGACCTGTGGGCCGACTGGACCGTCGTCATGCAGGAGAAGCTCAACCCGTGGGGCAACCTCTTCATGTGCTTCGTGTTCCCGACCGTCCTGGGCACGCACGTCGCTGGTGAGAATTGGCTCAACGCGCTCTTCGTCCTTGGCTTCCTGCGCTACACGGCCGTGCTGCACGCCACGTGGCTCGTGAACAGCGCCGCCCACTTCTACGGCTACCAGACCTACGACAACATCCCGCCGCGCGAGAACTGGTTCGTCTCGGTCTGGGCCATTGGCGAGGGCTGGCACAACTGGCACCACAAGTTCCCGTACGACTACGCCACGAGCGAATTCGGCGCCACCGCGCAGTTCAACCCGACCAAGCTCACTATCGACTTGATGGCTATGTTGGGTCTTGTCACGGACCGGAAGCGCGCCACCGAGATCTGGGCCAAGATCAAAGAGGCCAAGACCAAGGGCTCCAAGTTCCAGGACCCCGACGGTGACGACCCCAGCCAGGCCTTCTCCGAACTCAAGGCCAAGACAAATTAAGGCAGAGCAGTACAGTGTGCTGTAAGACTGTGGTCAATCTATTCCTTTAGTAAACTTATCCGACGACATTGAGCATCGAACCGCTGGGATGAGATGTGCGGTGTCAGCTCCCGCAGAAAGCACATCAAAAGCAGCGTCAAGTCCACTAATTTTAGTGTGTTAGTGTGAGATTAGCTTGACTTGGTGAGCTTTATCTGTCGTAGCTTCTTGTATTGGACACCTGCAGCTTTGCATGTCAGCGATGGGTGATCTGGACCTGGTGTCGAATGATCCTGGCGATGGTGCTGCAGCTACTCGTGATCCCTTGAAAGAAACCGAAAGTGTTCCGGTGTATACGCCCAAGAGTGACAGGAGACTTGAGTGTGTTGTCGAGGGTGGACCTCAAGAAGAAGATGAACACCCAGGCGAGTTAAGGCCTGTTGACAAGCTGACGGCCTTCTCGCTGCAACTAATGGAGGAATTTTTGACCCACCACAAAATGGAGGAGACGTTGTCAGCGATACAGGCAGAGCTCCAGCGAAAAGGAATCGCTCGACCCGAGTCTCAACTCTGGTTTGAAATGTACAACAACTGCCGCGGTGCATTGGGGCGACCAGGTACTAGCAGTGGCAGCACACTGGAAAAACTCGTAGCTTTCTGTGCATCGTCCAGTGCCCCCGAACGGCTATGACGTTTGCGCTTGACATCACGGCCCCGCCAGTGACATTGTGCTGCGCCTCGCCGCAGCCCAGCATCTCCAAGTTGAAGCAGACAGCATTTTCGCTCCGTCAAGCTCACAGTCAAATGCTCTCGCCGGTTGTTCGGCCAAGCCAACGGCATCACCTTCAGCATGGGTCATCACCATCCACACCAGTGCCTGGATCAGTTAATCGTCTTCAAAAAGACTCGTCCAGGCCAGAGACGAAAGGTGGGCCGACCAGAACAACAGGTTCTGGAGTTGATGAAGGCCGCGCGAGGTCATCATCGTCGACTTTGGGGCCCGTTGAAGGCCCACAGCAATCCACGACCAGTAAAAAACACAAACTAAAGAAGAAGCGCGATCGCAACAATAACAACAGAGCAACATCCCAACCTCGCCATCATCCTTTAAGAACGGAGAGCTCGATGGTCATGGCGTATGATGAGCAGATAAAGCGCGACCTGACCAGTGGACGTCTTCTCGCGCGGGAACTGCGCATTCTTCGATCGGAGCGCGTAAAATGTGATACACTTCGACGCAGTTCTGCTTCTCTTGAGACTGCATTGGCACGTCACGACCCATACGCCAAAGAACTCGTTCGGGAACGCTACGGCTTCATTCAGCGTGTTGAATGTGCACTTTGTCAATTTCCATTCCTTCCTGTGAATTTGCCGCATCGGGTGTCGTTTAAGTGCATCATGGACTTGCACGAGTTCTGGGGCTATGAACCTCCTCAGCGTGAGCTTGCTGCTCGATATCGGCCACCCCTTTGCTACGATGCAGTGAGCGTATGCCGCATGTGTGGACCGATTCTTTTTGAACGCACCACCGCAACACCTAACGCCTTTTACGAGCCGCTAAGTCCGGCAATGCGACGAGCTATCTCACTCGATGCGCTTGGAGCTCCCTTAAAACCAAATGCAAACTCGAAAACGCGAGTTGATACAGAGGGTGAGCACAAAGCGTTCTGTTCCGACCCTTACGCGTTACCACCGCTCTTTGGAGACGATGTCATTGAAGATGGAGGCACCTACTGGGGTGACGAGACGAGCGGAGAAGTACGAGGCAATGGCATTGGGCCCATCCTGGAGTCGTCAGCCAAAGCAATTGTATACTCGCAACAGACCGACACTTTCATGAGCTCAAAGGAATGGGAAGTCATCAACCCTTTGAAGAGCAACATCCGCCAGGTGATGGAGGGCACCGTCAAGGGCACATGAAAATTCAAACGAACAAGTCAACGGTAATGGAGCTGTTTGGGAGTTGTCATAGCCAAAAAAATATTTCCACCATAAATTGCAGCTAGTTTGTGTTGGTGTACTCCTGCATCCACCAATCTTGGCTATCGAGCTGCCGCGTCGATTATACTTATCGAATTGAGCACTATTTAACTTGACTTGAACACATTGAATGATAATGCGCGCGTGACGGAAGTAAAGAGTTTGGATATAGAGACTTCATGATTCTTGAGTGTTGACACAAATCTTTTGCCCCCTCAGAAGAGGAGTGCTAACTCAGCAACGTGTCCTTCTTGCGCCCTTGACACTGCGCTGTCATACATGAAAGACTATCGAGATACATTATAAACGTCAGGGTTTAGTTGAACACATTTGCATGTCAACAAGCTGAACAAGTCGCTTGAGGAGTCCTCTGCCAGTGTCGATACAAAACAACTGTGAAACGCGTCGCACTTCCAATGATGGATCCAAGCTTAGGATTCTTCATCGTTTAGACTTCGAAGTAGTATAGACAGCCATCAACAGCGTAACGTCAAAAATAAAAATGATGCCTCATGTTGGTCATGGCATACATAGTATTAAGCTCGTGCGGGTAGCTCCAGGAATGTGTACGTAAGCATAGGTGCAATCGTTTCGGCCTTACGCGAATCGAGTCACAGTTCATTTATGTGGCATATTTAGTGGAAACGAACTTCGCACTGTGACTTCGCTTTTGTGTCCTGCCTCCGTGATCTACGTCAAAGAGCGTCGCCAATTCAAGTAACGTCATACCCTCGCAAAATCCACGACCAACTCTTGTGTTCCTCGCTGCTTATGCATCTTGTCGTCTTTGAGATTCGACGAGTCCGAATCAAGCAGAGTCGCAGGTTGCGGCGACGTGTCGAGAAGCATCAGGCTTAATAGGTGTATGTCTTCCAACGTGAGTGTGCCTTCGCAGTCTTGTTGGGGAGAAATGTCAAAAGTAATGTGGTCGTTGACCGGCATTGCGTTGAATTGGCTCGATGATAGACTTCTTCGCCGGAGATGTCTTAGGTAGCTGCCTTGCTCGATCATAGCTCGTTCCTTACGACGGCGTCTGTGTAGCGTCAGTTGTTTTTGTTCGCCTTGCGTCGGGGGAATTCGCAAAGCGTGTGTATCATGCCGTTAAGCTTCGTGGCACGTGGGTTGGTGCAGACTTTGCTGCGGTACCTGCACTGCAGTAGCTCAGTAGACTTTTCGACGTGGAAGAGCATGCGAGCGGGTGTACGAGATTCTTTTGGTGGTGGCCGTCCTCAGGAGATTGGGAAGTGCCAGTCGTGCTAAGCTGGAAAAGCTCGGTCGGCACAGGAACTTGGTCACGATGTTTTCATTCGATCCGATAGTAAATAGGTTCGTCTCACACCATCGAAATCAAGTATTTAGAAGTCGAGGCGGGTCGCAAAATACAATGGAGACTGATTTTCCAGGAACTACTCGCACAGCGTCACGACGCCCTCAAGCTCATGCAGCGAAACCTAAAGCCTGACTGATGCAAACAACGTGCTTGTACCGTGCTCTCACCTGCATAATGTCGGTGCATTTTACGGCATCTCGCTAAACGACGTCGTGTCAAATGTTTCGACAAGTTCATTCTAAACTGAGCACAACTAAACGGAAGTGAAAAACAAAAAAGATGGATGGAAACCGAAGCATTGCATTAACATTAGCTGACCAGTACACATACCTGTGCAAAGGTCAGATTAACGACAGGCAAAAAGCCCATAGGAGACCGTCAGTTCGAGAGCAGATGACACGCTTAAGCGCTGTCCTCGCCCTGGAACTGGTAGGTCACGTGGCACTTGCCGCAGTAGTGGCGGTCGAAGTGGGTGGCCATGAACACACCGGCACCGCACTGGGGCGACGGGCACTCCTTCTTGAGGCGCTGGATCTTTCCGTTGTCGTCCACCTTGTAGTACTTGAGCACGGCGAGCTTGACCTTGCGGTGCTTGTGTTTGATCTTCTTAGGCTTCGTGTACTGTTTTTTCTTGCGCTTCTTGCCACCACCACGCAGACGCAGCACCAAGTGGAGGGTCGACTCCTTCTGGATGTTGTAGTCCGACAGCGTGCGGCCGTCCTCCAGCTGCTTGCCGGCGAAGATCAGACGCTGCTGGTCAGGGGGATTCCTGCACCGTCAAAAAGCTTCATCAGCAACCAGAAAACCTCCAGCAACAGTTAAACTTTAGGGTCGTACCCTCCTTGTCCTGGATTTTCTGCTTGACATTGTCAATGCTGTCCGACGGTTCCACGTCGAGCGTGATGGTTTTGCCCGTGAGGGTCTTGACGAAAATCTGCATTTTCTGTAAGGAAAACGTCTCGCGTTAGTCCCAAAGTTTGGGGAGTTTCCTACCGCGTCAAGGTCCACGACTGCGCAGCAGTCAAGTCCAGAGTCAAGACCAGACAAAGTGGTCCACACCAAACGCAGCAAACTGAATTGCACAGCAGCTCAAGCGTCTTGGGACGTCCTTCGCCCATCAAGTGTCTCGCTTGACGTTTTGACTTGACTCTGTTGCAGACGGGACCCTGACGCGGCCGGGAAACTGCATCATACATATACCTACGGATCAGAGGCCCACGAAAGAGCCCCAAATCCGATCCTTGATACACGCAGGACGCAGCTTTCGGGCCAGCGACGGCTGCTTCGACTGACTCACGCGCAGAGGCGGCAGGAGGCTGCGCGTCGCATAGCGAGAAGCGCTGGCGTCGGGGCCGCGAGTTCACAGGACCGGGATCCGCAGGCGGTCAAGGCTGAAGAGGCGACATACCGTCAGGAGGTTTCCGATTCCAAACTGCCGAGCTGCAGGCAGCTTTGGGGTCGAGGCGGAGCCTGCCAGCCACCCATGAATCGGCGGGTATGATTGGCTGGTATCGCACACAAGTTGTACATAAATTTGGTACCATGATTTACGACACATTTAATTAAACCCCTAATTAGGGGTGAAAAGACGGCGGCCACTTCAACTTGAAGTGGTGATGTTTGTGTCGGTGTTTGGCGCTATTCCCAGACATTGGCGTTGGCTGCGTTAATAGATTGGTGCGTTGCTGTTGCTGGGCAGTACAGTAGCGTTGACGCGGGACCGGCATGGGCACGCTCGAGGTGTTCTCGCGGGCCTATTGCTCCGATAGGAACATGTGCGTGCTAGTGGACGCCTGGCTGGAGCTCTTCCTGTGTCTCTGTTGCGTGGTGGTGCTGTGTGGACTGCTGTCGGCGTCGCGGTGCTGCTGGCTCTGTGGACGGAGGAGACCAAACCTGGAGAACGAGGAAGCCCATCGAGTCTTGAACAGGAATTCGCGCGGGTGCTCGTGGCGGGTGAGGAGGATACTGAGGAAGCTGGGCATCAAGATACCGGGACGGACGTCGCCGTTGCCGCTGGCGGTGATTAAGAAGGACGCCACCGCGGCTCGCATCCAAGGCCACAAGAACTCGCAGCAGCAAGGCGCTGCCTTCATCATGCAGACGCAGCGGATGTATCACATGGACTTTGCAGCACAGTCTCCTCCCATGAGTGAGGACGGGACCGATCACCCCGTGGTGCCACCACTCGTATTCCCAGATGATAGCGATGCAAGACCTCCGGAAGCGACCGGCAGTGACTCCGCTCGAGTGCGCCCTGTCGTGGCGAAACGTGACCCCAGCAAGCACACGCTCGCGGCACAAATGACCAGACAGCGCTCCAAAAGCGCGATGGATGCTCCGAAGAGGAGGCTCACAGCGAAAGCTCGAGCTGTTTCGATTTCCATATCCCGCAGCTCTCGCAACGTACTGGAAGCAATCTCTCCAAGAAGTGCAAAAACCCAAACGGACTCGGATTCTTCAGGCCCCACGCACTCGGGTTCGTTTAGAAAACGCTTCTTGATCTTTAAGAAGCGTGCGCCAACTCGAGCCAACTCGCAGGCACTATTCAACGAGCCTTCATACGAAACCAAGAAAGATATAGCAGTACTGTCACCGGAGGACCGAGTAGAGAACGAGCGGCGAGCAAGCATGCACAGGCGAGATAAACGCCGCGTAAGTGTTGGTGAGAGCTCGCGGTTGCAATTCGAGGTTGGTGGAGACCAGGCTTCCGTTTACGAGGTAAAGCTCCGGGAGGTGAACCTGGTCAAGCGGTTGGAATCGGGCCCCTTGAGCGAAGTATACGCAGCTATTTGGCGTGACACGAAGGTCGGCGTGAAGCTGCTGATGCCGCGAGAGGGTGTCGTAGACAATCTGGAGGAGGCTGTGAAGAACTTCCGTCGCGAGATTTGGGTCATGAACTCACTCAAGCACCCGAACATCGTAAAACTGCTCGGTGCAAGTCTCACGCAGAGTTGCTACGTGCTCGTGATGGAGTACATGCCCAATGGTTCACTGTACGACTATCTGCGCGACGCGGCGAACTTTTCCCGAATCAACTTGTTGTCACCAGTGCTTTCGACATCGCCACAGGCATGGCCCATATTCATGCTTGTGATGTCTTGCAACGTGACCTCAAGTCGAAGAACTGCTTGCTCTCCGAAAACTTAGTTGTTAAAGTGTCCGATTTTGGGCTCGCGCGCTTTCGAAGTGTACAATACGGTCCCTACACGTGGGTGGGCACTCCGTTCTGGGCAGCTCCGGAGGTCATTCGTCATGAATCATACGACGAGAAGGCCGTGTACTCGTACGCTATCGTTCTTTGGGAGCTCGTAGAGCGTAAGGACCCATACGATGACCTTAATGCTTTTCAAGTGCCACTGCAGGTAGCAAACGAGGGCTCCGACCTCATGACTTCTCCAGGCCAGCACCTCTTGGTCTTGAACAACTCATGCGCCAGTGCTGGGATTCTGACCCAGAGCAACGCCCTACTTTCGCCGACATCGCCCAGACTTTAAGCACATGGATGCGGACTCAAAGCAATGAACAGGCCGAAAAGGCTGCAACCATGGGCATTAACGATAGTAGCGTTGATCTCTGCACACATCCAGCGTGGGCAAAACGCTGCCAACCAAGCTGAGCTGAATCGTTTCGCTGAGTCACACGACGCAAGTGAGAAAGCCATTCCTATCCCGCTGTCTTCTCTGCGCAAAGGATTCTCCACTTCAAGGCTTCAGCGTTCACGCACCAAGCGGGAACTCACTCACAGTGAAATTGAGGTGGCACGAATAAAGAGCACACTGGGGATCCCTGGTCTCGAACAGTTCAATAATTCTGGTGGCAGAAGTCCCAATGGTAGAGGATTTAGCCCAGCGCTTCCGGAACTGGAACAGTTTCTCACAGACTCCAGCAGGACGACGACGAAGAAGACCCGGAGGCACCTGATCCGCTTACCATTCTGCTCGAAAACCCTGAAGATTTAAGTGTTTCTGTCGACAACACGTAGCAACCAACCGTCAACTTCAGCAACAAAGTGACACATCACATAGAGTTACAGCCGCACATTGTACCATTAGCAGGCAGGACTTGCTGACCTCAAGCCGAACGCAAGAACGAGCATTGCGCTCGGCGAAGACGTAAAGCAATATTTATTGTGTACATGCGTTGCTTCTGAATTTCAAGTATCAACACTTCTTCGGTGCATTTTGAACATTTTTTACAGTGGTCGCGTACGTGCCAGGTGCAGGAACCGTTGCACTCACATGTACTTGCGATAGATGGCCACATCTGGTGAGAGTGATGACGATCCACCGTTGGATGTGCAGATTGACGCTCGAGCGTCGCTGGGAGGCTCCGACTGTGGCTCCGATAGCACGTTCGATTCCTGCGAAATCGGCGGCGGCGCGACGGTCGTCACGGATTTGTCTGCGTAGCTGCCCAGCGATAGAGCACTAGCAAGACTGCGGCTGCTGTTGGTGTGATGCAGATAGTTCTGCAGCAGACGCTGATAGTATTCTTCGTCAAGTGGCGGTGCCGGTTCCTTCACTTTCTGCCTCAAATTCGATTGTTGGTGTTGCAGACGGAAGCTGGCCTGGGTCTGAAAGGCTCTGGAGCCACAACGATCCAGTGGCATTGGGTCCTGACGAGGTGGTTTGGGGACAGCAATTCGTTGATGAAAGCTCTGGTTGTGGTTGGTGAGCAGGCTGTGCGCGGAAGGGAAGCGCCCAAGTCGGAATGACTCGAAGTTATTGGTGGACGATGACGCTAAGTCCGCCGACTTGAACGAGCGAAGCG
>JAAVTI010000134.1:0-35689 GCA_011947335.1 Phytophthora constricta | reverse complement strand
GTGTGATCGCCTCCTTTGCTGATGCTGAAGATATAGGCCTCCAGAAAGCTCGATGGGGTATGCCCCTCCCGAAGGCAATCGTTGAAGACTGCCGTAAGCACCGGAGTGAGCAGCGTTCCGTAGTCCTTGTACCAGTCGTTCCCTAAATCATCCGGGCCGCGCGCTTTTCCTCTCTTGCATGCAGCGATGGCCGCTCTACTTCTGCCTCCGTAATGTCGTCATCCAGTTCCGCCATGTCCACCGTGGACCAAGTGCCGCTGTACCGCTCCAGAAAAGCTGTGATTGTGGCTCTGACTTCCGCCTGACCGTTGAAGATAAGCTCCCAAGTGTCTTTGAGTATGTTCGCCTTGTCATGCTTGCCTCTGGTCGTTCCTGTTGTAGTCGGCGTCAGCTCCCGGATGTTGTTGTCGCCAAATTTCGTACATATCCTCTTGTAGAAATGTTTCGTAGTAGCTTTGGCACTCCACTGGGAGCGTGCCACTAGCACTCTTCTTTTCAGGCACCGTCGAGTTTCCTGCAGCTACCGTAGTGCATCTAGCAGTGCGCGCTCTTCTGGGCGATTCGCTATTCGCCCCCTCTCCTCTCGCCAAGCTGGCCTTGATTTGCTTTATTTTCTGCCTGAAGCCGTGAGTCATTCTAGTCCTTGCCTCCTTCCGTAGTCTCAGCATTTGCTCTTTAATCTGGCCCTTGTGAAGATTGGCGCTAGCGTCCCATGCGGTGCGTCTGCTATCTGAATGGCCACCTCGGCAATCCTCTGTTCATTTAGACTTCGCGTCGCTGCTGCTACATACGCGGGAGGTGGATAGATTGTTGGTCGCTTTTTGAGGCGAATCGCTCCATGCGGGAGTGCAGATCAAGCATGACTGCTCTGTGGTCAGATCTGCATACCGCCTCTTCCGTTTCCACTCCTCGTACGTATCTAGTGGCCGCAGCCCCACGTAGAATCGATCCAGTCGCGACGATCCCTGCTCACCTCGCGTTCCGGCGTGGAAACGGGTGTGATGGGCGACGGTATATTCTTGCAGCTCTTGCTTTCCATTCAGCTTGGAGCTCAGATATGCGCCCGTATCCACCAGCCCCCATTTGTCCACGATTCTCGTCAGTTCTTTGGCGCCCATGTCAGTTTTAGTGGATCCACCTCTGCGATCTGTTCGTTGATCGAGCACGCTATTGAAGTCTCCTCCACACACGATGTCGTACTCCTCTGGCACTTCAATTTGAAGAAGTTTGTTGAAGAATTTTACCCGTACTGCTCCGTGGGCCGGTGCGTAGACATTGATGAAGAGCACCCATCGTCCTGCTAGTGTTCCGGTCACCATGATTAGGTGCTCAGACCAGTCCGCCTGCCGCCAAGCCTGCACTTCCTTCACCGCCCCATATGGGTTAACCAGTATTGCAACCCCGGCACGTCGACTCTCTCCCGATGCCCAGAACGAGAAGTTGTCGGCCTTTGAGTGCTTGAAGCCCCACATCGCCACGTGTTGCCTCGCTGCTATCTCCTGCTCGACCGGGTGGAGGTGAGTTTCTTGGATGAAGATGATATCTCTGCTCCCTCGCATGTGCTGTTCCTTGAATCCCTGGAGTTCCCTGGATGTTGCATGTTTGTGGCCAAGCCTCGTACATTCTGCGTGATTATCCCAATCGTCCTATCCTGGGGGTGTCGTTCTCTCTTCCCCTGTCCTTGGTCGTTACTTGTCGTCGTTTCTTCTTCTCCCGGCGGGCTTGAGCCCTGTACTCTTTAACCATCTCCTCAGCATACTCCTCTGCTGTCTGCGTCTGGAAATGCTGATGAAGAGTCGTCTGAGAGCTCTTGTGCCGTTCGCTCTCTCTCTCCTCGCACACTGTGGCAGTCCTGAAGGATTGCTCCTCCATGTTACACCGGACCACGGTCGGTCCTGGCACCTTGCCCCTGCATTGGTGCTGAGACTGTCTGCTCACTTCCAGCTGATGGAGTCCTCCTCCATCCAGTTGGTCGTCCGCTGCCTTGCTCTGAAGGTCGAGGGAGTCCCCAACAGCCTTGGGTCTTTGGTCCATGTCCATAACCTTAGTTGATCTGGTCGGGTCTGGCAGGCACCTCTGCCCTCATCTCCCGTCCCGTGCGGCCCGGCCCGAGCTCTTGATCTCCTCTCCCTGGAGTGCTATTGTCTCCGTTTGGTCCTTGCGGTCGTTGTTTTGCCGTCGATGAGTCCGGGGAAGCGTACTTTTCCCTGATCCGTCTACGTAGCGTGGTGAGAGCCGCAGCCGTAGCTTTAGCTGTTTTTGCTCGGGTCATACTCGATCGGGTCCAATGCCTTCCATCCATGTGCCACCAAGATATCATTCCTGACCTCCGAGAGTTCCTTGATGTGCCTCGCGTAGTACTCATGCTCGTCAGATGGGTAGGTCACCCCTTGGAAGTGGTTGCCTGTGGGGCTCCATCGCAGTATCATGACCGGGGGTCTGATCCCTGCCGCCACCATTTCGGTTAGCAAGCTCTCTGCTTGGGCAGTCGGGATCGGACACACTGTTCCTGTTTCCACTGTCTCTGCCCCGTCAGCCAGTTGATCGTGGTAGGCGTACGCTTGAATCCTAGTCAGCTCGTCGTGTTGCACATCGAGCACGTAGATTGTTTCGCGAGCGTGGAGCGCCATGGCTTTCAAGTGCATTGGCCGCACCCAATAATGCATTGGTACCTGCGACTTCACTGTCTTGGCCCGTTGCGCTGCCAGGTGGTTTGCCAGGGCACATAGTCTGTCCTCGTCCTGTGTAGTTTCGTCGTCCTTGTAGCCGCACGCTGCTGCCTCTGCTCTGTTGGATGCAGCTTAGCTTCGTCGATCAGGTTGGCGATCATCTCGTTGAGTACATTTTTCTTGAGCACATTTGCCTTGGCCGCGGCCTCAGCTGTTGGTTCCAGAACTCCTTCCGCGACATTGTAAAGCGCAGCGTAGTAAGCCAGCCATCCACAATGCCCGTTAGCGGCCACGTTGACTACTGTACCGCCCAATATTTCCATCCACCGAGAAAGCGGCGCTCCCTTGTCCGTGGCATCAGTTACTGCCACGATCTCAAAGCCTCTGTCGTCTTCACTCGATGGGGCGGCAGGCACGTTGGCAGTCCCATCAAATCTGCAGCTGCCCGTTTCGTTGCCGGTCTCCCTCAGCCCCTCTGTGGCCCCTTCGTCTTGGCTTGTAGGAGTGCACTCCGAGATCAGGGCTGCGTCAGGCGTTTTCCCAGTGACGGCTGTCCTGAATTGATACATGAACTTTGCATCGTTATTTTCTCTCCCGTCCGCGTTCGGTCCGTGCTTCGACCCCCTCCCGGAGGATTTGCGGCGAGGCCAGCACTTGCTCGCGAGGCAAGCAGAAAAAGAGTGAGAGGCAGAAGGCGAAAGGCGCAGAACAAATATGGGAAAAGGTTTTCGCGTTTGTATACAATAAAGTATAAACCATAGTTTGGGTTGATCGGACTCCAAATTTGCATTGCTCTTGTTTGAGATAAGTTGGGCAACCTGATTTTCTTATTTTGGGTATGCGACATAGCTGATCTGAGACCGACGTTGAAGTTGAAGAGCTAGGATCGGACATTGCTGTCATCTTTAGTGGGAGTGTTACGCCACATACAAACTCTAGTAGTTGGCAAAGCTGTTGGTAGCACATATAGGACTGAGTATGCTATATGCATCAAAGCAAGCAATGGCCACTGAGGGCCAACCAAAGGGAAAGGCGCCAGCTCGTCCGATCTTGTAGGATTAGCACAGCCGAGGGATGCTAATGGAGTGATGGCGTTGCTATCTCACTTCCGAACTGACGGCAAAGCACCAAAGTACCTAAGTACACAATAATTTGTCTGCGTACTAAGTACAGCTGGAAATACGTTCGCTCTTGGTGTCGCTTGTCTGCATATTTAACTGAAGCAGCACCTCGTCAGCATAAGCCGTCACAAAGCAGTCGGATAAAAGTTTACTCATCTACAGAAAAAAACGTGACTTAGCGCTAGCTTTGATCTGCCGAAGGCTGAGCTAGACTTTCGCTTCGATGTGCGCGGAGTAAGGCTCCTTATCTACTGCTGGACGTCGTCGCACCATAGAGCAACCGATCGTTGCCGCTATGCAGGCTCAGTTTTCCACGGCATCTTCACGACATGGCGAGGAACCGAGTTTGAATCGCACGTCAGGAATTAGAGGCCTTTCAGGAACATTGAAAATGGCCGCCTCGAGCAGCGCCGTGCACACCGCCTCGTCCCCGAACGGGGCCAGCAACACTAGCAGCTTCATAGCCTCGTCCTGGGTAAACCGCATCGTATCTTCCTTGAACTTTCTGAAGTGTGGTCGGTGATGAGTTGTGATTGGCTCAAAGTTGACTAGCTCCGACGATGTGAAGGCTACCACAGAGAAAAGTCTGTTGGCGGAGCTCACCACCTGTACATCAGTCCCACGTCTGGGGAGATGTGAAGGTCACATTGACACGAAACCTCTTTAATGTGTTGTTGTACAACCCATGATATGTATAAGTTCGTGTATCGCATTGCACATGTGAATTTTCGTGTTGTCCGTAATCACAATGAATCGTGGCAGCGGATATGGGATTAGAAACGGAATGAGTTATTCCTAGTACACGCTATGGAAACCCACACGCGAGTAAGTTCCATCCACAGTAAAACAAACTGCACGTTCTCTATGGTCAATAGTGACACGCGGTTGTCACAGCTGAACGGATTGACACTTGAGCTGGGGTGTTTCTCGTTGACCAATCGTAACGGCAAATAACATACCTCTAAAATATCAGTAGCACCAACAATTTAAGTCCTTGGAACAACTACAGCTCAATTGCAAGTTCTTACCTTCCGTCTTTGGAGTTTTCGTCTATCGAGACGAGCTGGTTGGGCCACTATAGAGGGGTAGCAGCCGATCTGCATATTCTCATCGCTCTTAGTACAATTCTTCGTGCCCTCTTTGTCAACAACTTCTATGTCAGATTTATGTCGAAATAACGAGCACGACAGCTAGTTAAATCCAATACGCTGGTTGTGACTTTGCAGTTTAAGGCGTAAATCTTCAAAATGGCAGCATAAGTAATTTCAACGTATTTACACGCAAATACACCCACCTAACTTGGTCGACGTGCCATCGTAACCCTCGAATCGTCCTTTAAATCGTTCCCCGCCGCACGAAATCGTGCGATCTAAGCTACGTACCGATAGTCTTAGAGCACTAGATACAGTCGTTGTACCAATTGAGTAGGCATAGATTAGCAAAGTACCCCTCCAATTGTTGTCAATTGAGTAGGCCATCTTAAACCCCGCAGTACCTACGAAAGCCCCGAATGTCACAGTGAATTTCAGCCGTACGTACCTGTTCCAGCTATGAGGTAGTTACTTCATTCAGGCTTTTGTAGGGTAATCAAAAGCTGTGTGATTAGATAACACTACTCGATACAATTTGGTGCATCAAAGACGGTAAAACCAGACCCCTATCAATTCAGTATTACGTATTATTGCCTACCACAGACAAGGACGGAAAAAATCCGTCCCTCCCTAACATTATTAGTAATGTGTGAACAATTTCTGATTGGCTCATTTTGCCGCGGGCAATGTATATATATTATCTTTTGGTTCATAAACTAATATGTTCAAACATTGTGCAATCGGACCAACATTGATTGGCTGGCTGAAGATGACAGGGATCTTGTTTTTATAGGGGGGCATCGCTGCGTTGAAGTGGTAATTAGTGTAAATATTGCCGATTGCAGGGATTTTGGCACAAGCCGCCATCAAAACTGAGCTTTAGCACACCAGGTTATGTCCTGAGGTCTATAATAGACTTTCAGTTAAAATCGATGCTTGCAATATAGAAATGCAGAATTGCCATTTCAGAAGGGCAACTCCAAGCGAAGAGGGCGGGAACGGGACGTATAGGTACGTGACAGTCTAAGTTGAGTACGCAACCTTGGCTTTATTTTTGCCCAGCCCTGATTTGTTCGAAGTCCAATTTAGAAATTTAAATAAGGTTTACGACGAAATCAACTCAATTTTAGTACTCTAAAATAGAGAGCAAAGTATCTGCAAATGTCAATACATCAACCAGCAATATTACACATGGCCGCAAATACTGCAATTTATTATAGATCCGGGTCGCTATCAACCGAAGTCAGCGTTGCCAAAGCCCACATGTTCCTGCTCGTACGAAAAACACTTCGACTTCAAAATTCACAGCCAGCATATAAGTACGCTGCGGAGTGAGAACCAGCTTGCACCTAAAAACATTTATCTCGCACGCATTCGAAGTCGGAGGGGGCTTCTGCAGCGAGCTATAGGTTGCTCCACCGGCACCTTAGCCCTGCATGATGTCCGCCACGGAGAATATGGTTCGCGTAGTTTACTTCACGGCTCGCTGTCGCACTTTGGCACCTCAAACCACTTGATTGTTGCAGCCTCTGCACCTGACAGCGCACCGCCAATGATGACCTCAACGACTGCAGATTCGAACACAGTAGAGTGCAAATTTTGGCAGACGGCTTGAGCTTGTCACGCATATGGAATAACCGTCCACCATAGAGTCTAACAGAAGACGGACATCGACCAAGCCGATCCCGTCGCACTGCAGCTTCTTTGTCACACTCTGGAACTTCTTTCTGTGCCCGATCTGCACGAGGAGCTTGCGGTGCGCCGCTCCAGTCGGGATCAGCTCTTCCAGTGCGTCTACGATCTTGATATGTTGGCAAATGAGCTCGTAGCGACGAAGCATTTCAAAGCTGGAACTCCATCTTATAGTATTCCGTTTGATCGAATACACCCTAGTCGGTTTGGTAAGCTCGGCAAACTTATCAACTTGACATCACTTCGACATGACGGTGTTAAATTTGTAACGGTCAATTTTACTGCGATATTTGTTAACCGCTAGGTTGAAAAGGCGACTAGCGCAACAAGCTAGATGAATGCCGGGCTTAGTGGCGATCTACTGGCTGGTGCTACAGTTGTCACCAATGATGAATGCCACCATATTAAGCGTCTAGTTGTGCACATTCAACATACCATCAAAGATCTTGATGTGCGCATGTGCATCTTGAAAGCCGTCGTCGAGCGGACACACGACGAACAGCTGTAGATGAAGAGTACCGTCTGTCCCAAGCACGCCGTTCATAGTGACGCAGTGTATAGAACGGTTTGACCATCCGTCAAAGATTCCAAAGAAGGTGCCAGCGTCACCACGAGCTTCTTGCTCACCTTTGTGGCTACATCAGGCATCGCATTGAGCAGCACATGCACAGACACAGACGCACACCTCGACATCAAGCTTGTTAGCTCGCTGCATCGCATCACGTTGCGATGTCTCCACGGATGCGAAGCTGAAGTCTTGGAGGCATTATGCGTTGACGGATAGGGTGCTGTGATCTGGGTCTTGAAGCCGGCATGCTTGCGGGCCCGGTGGGCGATGATATTTGGGTCGCCTGCACCGGCTACTCAAATCCCATTGTTTGCGGCGATAGCGACCTTAGCCAAGGGTCTCATACAAGACGCATATGTCCTTGTTGGTCGGCATCGCGTTATGAGGAGGGCGCTTTTGAAAGTGAGTGAGTAAAGAGAACAAGACATGACACACTGCCGGTCTCCTGAGCTTCTGTAGCCAGTGATTTTTCTTAATTAAGAAGCATGCGTAATGCATAGGGACTGCTGAATATGATGGTGATGTTAGGAGCTGTCGTCCAGCAGTTCTGCTGTTACTTGAATTTTCTAAAGGCTGCCTGCCGCCCAAATTTATTACAACAGTTGGATATTTTAGCCGTTTTGTTGCCGTTTCAGTGCAAAGCGTGGCATGTTGCATTGTTTTGAAAAAACACTTTCCTATACTAAATCGGGCCAGGGCACCGTATTACACAATGTTTGTTTGTGTACTATCTTGCTCGGCCTTACGCTGGCAGATCTGTTATTTATATTTTCCATCAGATCATTGATGATAGTTTACACGGAATTCAGTGTAGCATACACTATCTTATCGTTCTTTTAGGGATCTGCCCATCCCTTGAAAAGCGAAATTCGCTGAAGTACTGTGCCTTTCAAGGCTTTTGGCGAATCGGACTTGAAAATGCGTCTTCTTCATTAGTGGGGTTAGGTGCAGACCTTGCTCCAAAAGCTACAATTTAGACGTAATTTTAGCGGCACTGAAATCATCTGACCAATCGGAGATCCGTTTTAGTGGATAGTACTCCTTTCATCGGACCGAAAAACTAGCTACGAATGCCAAAATATTCCGAATGGCTGGCATTCGCTCGGCATTATGAGATTTCGTCGAAAGCAAGAGCTTAAGATGACCTACTCACTTGATATTCGGTGAAGAGGCATCGTGCTCATGTATATCTACTCCGTCGATACTGCTACATTTAGCCAGTGTGCTCGGACTATCCGAACGCGGCCACGCTCGATGTACAAACACTTCCGAACTACGTCAGTCGCCTTGCTCCGTTTTACAGTGGTCCCGAGCAGCTTGTACGCATTGACGAAACGTCTAAAGACGGGAAGTAAGTTTGTTCGTGTTGATGACTTTTAACAATTCTAATTGAATGGTTGATGAGTAGACCTGTACTGCGTCGCTACGGCTGGTCCGCTAGGAACACGTCGGCCAACATGACGCTTCCGATTCATCGCGGCAGGCGCGTTTCCATTCGGCTGCTTCGAACTTCTTTAGGTGGGGTGACGTAGGGGACCATCACTCATTCCAGCATTCACGAAGTGTTCAAGTCAAAATTCACATCTTTTCTCAATCTGTGGCCGTTGGCATGATCTATCGTGGACAGGGGTTAGCAGTAACTTGTTTGGCAGTACAAAACAGTACTGCAGTAGCAATACTATTACTGTAGTAGCCAGTAGTTTGCAGAATTCATGAGCTCCTGCAACTATAGTAACCAGTAGTTTGCTTCACTGGTCCGATAGTACTGTTTTGTACTGCCGAGATCCATAGGAGATTTTTATCAATAGGAAGGCATGCAGACTCGATAATATGAATTTTAGTAAACCTACAGATTGTGTGCACATGCGCCAACCACACAATGTGAACAATTCGTTCTATTAAGTGCGATTATACGATAGTAGTTTGGCAGTACTACAGTACTACTACTGTAGTAGTCAGGCGAACGAAACCAAGCTACTGATTACTATAGTAGTTAGAAGGTGGCACTTGCAAACTACTGGCAGTAGTTGAGAAAAATTGCCAGCACTGCCAACCCCTGATCGTGGTGATGGATAACGCGAAGACCCACATGTACAAGGAACGTCAAGAGATGATCCACGAAAGAGGTGCGCTGCTGTTTTCCTGCCTCCGTACTCACCTGACCTTAATCCGATCGAGGTTGGGTTCTCTTTACTTAAGCGGTGGATTCAGCACCATGGCGTTCCGGGAAGTCCCGTGTTAGTGCTGCAAGTTGCAATGTATTCCTGCATAAGACAGAAGGAAGAAGTCAGTAAGAATCTGTACCGACATTGTGGTTACAAGCCGAAGAATTGTCTATTAAGTAAATATAGTTTTGCTTTGACTAAATGATCAACGTCCTCCATATTCTCTGCAGGGCTGGAATGGCAGCAGCCGGGGTGCTCGAAAGGAGGGCGCAATCTGTAGCTGGGATACCGAGAGCGACACGGAGATCGCTGATGTTTACCTGCATCGCGACGGAGACGTCCTGGATCTTGACCCGCACGAAATGATACTCTGCATTCGCTTGCTGTTGCTCTCCTTGGATTGCCTCTTCCATTTCAGCTTGGTGCGCACCCGCTTGCTGCAGCTGCTGGAATGTCGTGTTGTATGGGACAACGAGTGGGGCCACGTCAGGAAGCCTCGCCTGGGTTACTGCCATATATGTCTGGCAGGACCCGCTGCAATTCCTCGCTCGCGGAGAAGCCTAGTCACCCGTGGCATATGCTCTTGAATGCACGATGCGGTTTCTCTTCGAAACGTTGTCGTCTGTTCGGCTGGTTTCGGCACGTAGACGTAGAGCTCCAAGACAAACCCGGCTTGGCCACCATTGCTCAGCCTCGACTTGTGCCATGCCTCGAGCTAGACTGCATTGCTATTGCTGCACAGCACCAGAGAGTCCTTCCGAGACGCATTGTTGGTGGGCTTGACGTAGATGAAGAAGTCTGTGCTCCACTAGCCGGGCAGCTAGCTCTCAAAATTCTCCTCAACTTTTCACGTAGCAAACGATAGCAGTCCGCCACATTGAGCACAAACGAAGGAGTGGGAGGCACTTTGTTACGACACGAGCCGTAATGCTGCCCATTCTTTATAAGCAGATGACAGGTTATACTCTCAGAGAGGGAATCGCTACATTCATAGCTGATGCGATATTGACCAACGTTGCTTACCGAGTATTCTCCATCTGAATAGCCATTGCAGCACTTCAGCGTCCGTATCCCCGCAACCCACGCACAAGCGCTAACTTGTGCTCTCCAGCCAACAAAATGCGTGCCTTGGGGGAATCGAACTCCCATCACCCGCACACAGGGCGCGAGGCTCTTCCATTGAGCTACTGAGGCATTGGTGGGCTGACCGCTAGTGAGTAAAGCAACCATCATGCGGATAGCCGATCGTCGTCCTCCGCTTTGTCCTCGGCCTTGTCCTTGGCGTTGACCCTCCTGTCGTCGTCCTCAGCTTCACCCTTGGCATCGTCCTCGGTATCGTTCTCGGCTTCGTTCTCGGTATCGTCCCGCGCGTCGTCCTCGCCCTGTTCAGGCTTCTTACCGCGAAATACAGTGTCCCTCTCTGACTGAATAAAATTGGGAATGTTTTATGAGACACATTGCAAAGTACGATTTCGCTATGCCAACCGACGCAGCCCTTGGAATACCCCGTCAAAAGGCAAAAAATCACAATACTTTAAATACTTTAATCGTCAGATGTGCTTGCCGATATTGAGAGCGGCATCGGATGCAAGTGGCTCTTGCCACCAGTGAATGCTTGCCTCGAAGTTAACGTTTGACCGGAGCTGGTAGAAATTGGTCGCAGAATTGTTATCGATCATCATTCAGCTTATTCCCAGCTTACGGATGCTCAATTTATCCGTGCAGATATTTTACAACTTAATGGTAAAGCTGTCGACCGACTTTATAGTGTTACAGAGGTGTTCGCTAACAAGCTACTTTTTGAGGAAAATGTAAACCAAAGTATCGAAGATACCACATGCCAGTGTACTAAGTCCACGAGACTTGTCGTCAGCCGAAAGATCTGTCATCGTCACAGACGTACGTGTCGCCGACTATATTGCGCGCTATTACTGCCACCTCAACATATTGCAGTCGCTGGGACGTTGGACAAGTAATGTGCAGACCATGTACTGCTATACAACCACGCTTAATCATATAGTCCGTTGAACAAGTGATGCTGCTACTGATTAGTCTGCTTCTGCACTGAGTTTATCCGCAATAATCTCGACGACCTGCACAAGTTCCTTTCGCGCTGAAGAACTATTTTGGTAGATAGAAGTTATGAAATTCCTGTCAGCATGCACACTGAATGATTAGGCAGGCAAATGGCTCCGCTGTATCTTCAAATATATATGGACGAAGCGAAACGCAGTCCCCCATACAATGAATCGTTTCCTCTGTTGAAATCGTCCCTCGAAACGGCAAACAACACATTATCGCTTCATGCGTGAGTCAGGGAACACTTTCCACGAGTGCCGTGGAGTAAATGTAGCTATGCGTGTAGCTGTAGATGTAGATGAGGAGCTGATGTACTGTTGATATACGGAGGATATCTAAATCGGGCTCGATTGGATCGTAAAAAAAGACATTTCCCGCAAAGTGAATTTCGCCAGCCCCCATTAAGCAGTACCGACGTGAGGTCGACAAAAAAATGCGATGGGAGAACGCCCTTCGCTGTCTTTTCCTGCAAGCTTCCTTGTGCTATAGTGTGATGAAGTGGAGAATCCAAAATGGGGGCACCCCGCGAGAGTGACACCCGAAAGAGTGACAATCGCTGCCTCGCGAAAGTGCCCTCCTCAAAGAGTGACTGCAATCTGACTTCCCTGAAAGAAAATACTACCAGGAAGTATCCCCGAGATCAGATTACGTAATCAATTACATAATCGGGGGATAGGTGTTTTCTAGATCGGGCTTAACCGGGGATCATGTGGTGCAATCATTTCTGTACGCGATCTTCAGATTAATTGATTTGGGGTCTTGAGTGATACGATCATTTGGATACGCGATCTCGGGTTGACGCAAGATCGACCGATCTAAGACATCCTGATCTCGGACGCCGATCTAAGACCCCTAATCTCGGACGATCGATCTAAGAATACCCTGATCTAAGTCGACCGATCTAAGAATACCCTGATCTAAGTCGACCGATCTAAGAACATCCTGATCTAAGACGACCGATCTAAGAACATCTCGATCTCGGACGACCGATCTCGGACACATCGATCTCGACCGACCGATCTCAGACCAGATGAACTTATCATTTCGATACGTCGACTTGACTGGCATATGGTTGAATCTATCAAGCGGCAGGAAGCAAGAATTATGGTTAACTGAGTTGTACCCAAGGAACGTGTGATCTTTGTCGCAATCTTTCGACGACGGAAGCCAGTGCGACCACACATCATGGCAGACGCAAGAGAGTATAGAGGAGAAGCAGATGATAGTGAATGATAGGAATGCTAAGGAACAAACAGAGTTGAATTTGCCTCCTTCTGCACAAGTGACCTTCGAGATCAACAGCCTGGGGCGGGAAGTATATTGGCCCACCCAGTGCTCGCGCAGAAGCAAGCAGACGTCGGTAGATCTAAATCGCTTGGCCAGACTACCTCAGCCCTCAAGACAAAGACCCCGCTATCGGAAGCGGCAAGCACGTAAAAGAAAGGACAAGGACAGGGGAAACACACACCCCGCAAGGCAACCCCTGGGCCAGAGGACAAGTCTGGCCCGTCAGCGCCCGATCTCGAAATATCGATCGAGCCTGACACCCTAACCCGCTGCTGCCTGAAGAAGTTACCGCGCAGCAGCACCCAGTCCAGCGTCTCGCCAGGACGGTTCGTCCGACAACACGCACGTCTCTTTGAGACACCAGAAGAACAGATCCAGCCCCGCCAACGGGTACACCAGGTGAGGAGCGTTTCAGCACTCACGGCTGATCGGAGTACCCCCTCCGTTAGTTGGCAGTTCGGGCGCCGTGTGTGAGTGGGTCGCGAACGCGTTTTCACGACTTCCGCTACACCACAATGGTGCGCGTGCCCGGATTTTCTGGTGACTCGGGATTTGACCGTGAGTCCCAAGAAGAAGATGTGCAAGTCAAGACTGAACCAGGGACACAAGCGTCGACGGAGCCGGGATCGACAATGACGCCGCTGAATCCAGCAAGATCCCCAGCTCAGCCGAGCCCTGGGAGGAGCTCTGCTGACAGAACAGAGGAAGATCCGGACCCGGATCTGGAAGAAAACCCTCACCTCCTCCCTATGCCCCCTCGGGGGCACCCGCGGTGAAAACTGCAGTACCTTCATACACCACCACCACTTCCCCGCCAGCCTCGCGTTCGAGCTCTAAGACGCCGACGAAGACTGCGCGGAAGAAGCTGAAGGCTCCAGACTCTGACGGAGAAGATCGTGGTGGGTCTTCGACGTGGACTGAAGAGCAGCTGGACGCCGCGTACCACAAGAGGGAGCTCCACTCGTTCATGACCAGGAATCCCGTGATGAACATGGTACAGCTACACCTGCTTGGGGACTGGAAGGGACCAGTGACGGCCCCACCAGTGGTGCTGTTAAGGCATTGCTGCGTCTGCTGGAAGAAGCAGGGATAGTCGCGCAGGCGTTCGACGCTGAAGACCTCTTCGACCTTGAACAGAACGCGATCTTGCGTACGCTGACGAACTTTTATGAGAAGCTGTCAGCGGTGGTCGGCGGTCGTGCGGTGAAGACTGAGAGTCAGCCACCAACACACCCCGCCGAGTATCACACCGGATCGTCGAGCTATGCGTCTGCGACCTCGGAAGTTGGATCAGACACCTCAAGTGAACCCAAGCGAATGACGCTTGGTCCGACAGGTGCCGCGACGCTACATCCACGGACTGGACATCCTATGTATCCCGGTGCTCCGACGCATGCTGTATCGGCACGCCCTGCTGTGCCAACCCCACAGCCGACGCCTGTATCCATCTCGGTCCCTGAACCCGCGAACGCTAACCTGACGGCCTTCACGCCCGAGAAGCTTCAATCGTTCTTCTACGTGGCAATGGATAATTTCCTGAAGGAGCAGAATCTGAAACTGGTGCCGCAGGCTCGAGCCGAAACTCCGATCCCAGCGACACCTGATGTGCCAGATGTGGACATGGAGTCAATCCATGAGTTCGATCCAGACGCGATGGACATCGCTGCACCACGTCGAACTGCGGCAGTCTCTGCTGCCACAACAGCGACAGGAGCTCCGATCGCACCACGTATCCGCGTGTGGGCGATCTCGGAGTTAAAAGAATTCTCTGGCAAGGACCATGACGAAGATCGTGCGAGATCATGGCTGAACAAGGGGAAGTCTGCATTCGTCCGTGACCAAGCGCCCGATAAAGAGAAGTGCCTGGTCTTCGGAGATCTGCTCACGGGATCGGCCCGTTACTGGTACCGCCAATTGGGTCGCACGACTCGTGGAAATTGGAAAGAACTTCTTCAGGAGTTCCAAACGCAGTACTGCGGCCTCGGGGTGTCTGTCGCGAGACAGTACTACCACGCGAGGAAGAAGTCGGACGAGTCTCCGCTGGAATATCTCTACTGCTTGAATGTGGCAGGGATGCGTGCGAAGCTTCGCGTTAAAGATGGATCGATGGAAGCCCGTCGTGAGCATGTCGAACACTTTATCGAGACCTTGGACGACTGCGATCTGGCTGACCAGCTAGCACTGCTACGCTTGGCCGACGCTGATGCTCTTGAAGAAGCTCTCCGTGCGCGTCAGCGGGCGAAGACGCGTCAAAGCAAAGCTGCGGCTGGGTCCAACAAGTACCGCCCGAAGTCATCACCGACACCCACTTCTTCCTCGGCTGCAAAGAAGTCCGAGCGATCCGCACTGCTAAGGAAAGCAGCGAATCCGAGATCGAGTCGAGCGGATCTGAAGGCGAGGGCGATCTGCGTAAGATGTTCATGGATGTCGCAGACAAGGTCGCCAAGCAAGAGATCCACGGGTCAAGTCCTCAAGCCGGTTCAGCAGACTCCGGAGCTCCAATCACTCGGTGCTCCCACTGCGGGTCACTGAAGCATAACGATCTGGGCTGCTGGAAGGGTCTGACCTGTCAAAAATGTGGCAAGAAGGGACACCCGTCAGATCGTTGCCTCTTCGTCTGCCGCGGATGTGGCGAACTCCACGACGTCGGGAAATGCCCGATGGAAGAGTTCTACAATATGATCCGCCAGTGGTACAATCCCACCAAGCACGCAGGCATGTTACCTGCTAGTGCAGAGAAGATGTTAAACTAGGACGCTCGCCGGGTTTGAATCCGGTACGAGCCGAGCGTTCTGAGCTCTGCATCTTTGCGTATATCGAGAAACAGTCGGAATCGAGAATTAGTGAGCTGATGAACCCGATTGACAATACATGTGACATTCATGGGAAACTTACCGCTGCTGTGTCAAGTCTTCGCCAAGTCGACGAATTCCCGAGATCGGAAGTCGCCATGGCCCTGGACCTGTTACCTGGAGAATCGCGTGGATATTGGAAATATCATGCGCCCGGTAAGTGGTTCCGACAAGCCAAGATGGTAGGAAAGATCAACAATGAGAAGGCAAACTTACTTCTTGATTCTGGTGCCGAGGTGTCCATTCTGGATACCGCCTTTGCTCGTAAGGTTGGGTGCTACATTGACGAGAGTCAAAAGCAAAAATGCGTTGGAATTGGAGAAAACACGTACGTTGCAGTGGGAAGAGCCAGGATTAAGATCACGTTGGCTGGATCGCTGGTATATTTCTTTGACGTGTGGATCGGCCCACAAGTTGGACAGGACGCGATCATCGGTATGGATTTCATGGTCCCCGTTGATGTCCGTCTCGATATGGCTGATGGATCGATCTGCTTGCCAGATGAAGTACGTATCCAGCTAACGGGACGCCGCCAATTGTTCAGCGGTAATGCCCGATGGGTGACTCTTGATCAGCATCTCGAAGTGCCGATTGCAGGATCGATCGAAGTCCCGTTGCATACGAGACTGGCAGATCATCAGACGCTGTGGATTACGCGAGGCGAACATTGGGTACCTACGGTAGTTAAAGGTCCTGGGAGATCACGGTACCTACAGTTGACGAACACCAGCGATCACAAGTTAATCTTGCATCGGGATACCCGACTAGGAATGTGGTTGTCGGGAGATCGCATACCTCGATTGCCTGGATATGTCTCCGTCGGGTCCCGTCGATATGCTGAATGGCAGAACTTGGCCTTCCAAGCGACGACCGAACCGTCGACCGAGGAACCAAGGTTAACCGAAGATCAGCTAAGACCCACTGTAGATCGACCAGAATACGAGACACCGACTGAGATCCTGAAACGACAAGCTCCGAAGATCGCCACGATCCAGATAACAGAAGACGAAGAGATCGACAACGAATGCGCTGAGGAAGTCGAGGTTTCAAGCGAAGTTGAGGTCGCATATTCCATGACAGCAAATCCCATATCGGAACCACAAGTAGATCAACGTCGGGAACCCAAGCGTGGCCTACGTCCGTACATAAACTCGGAGTCCGAGGCCGAACAGGTCTGTTTCCACGAGGGCGGTGAACTCTTCGCGAAAGACGTCGAAAGACAGATGACTGTACTGCCTGAAGTAACGACCACCACGGAAGAAGTCACCATTGACGATATCCAAGTTGGTGACCCTGCCGTTAATTCGCCTGAAGAGATTGACCAGTTGCGGAATCTCATATGGAAGTATAGACACCTCTTGATCGGCAAAGGAAATGCGCTACCACCTGCAGCGATGGGCGCCGTCCGCGACATCGATGTCGGAGATGCAAAACCAGTTGCCCAACGTGTGCGTAAAGTTGCTCCACAGTTCCGAGAGAAGCTTTCCGATCTCATCAAAGGGCTCCTCACTGCGAAGATCATCCAGCCGTCGAGATCTCCATGGGCATCACCGATCGTGGTGATCATTAAGAAAAATGGTGTGGATATCCGGCTGTGTATCGACTACCGCCTGGTGAACAACCTCACACGCTTAATGGTATATCCCATGCCGTTGATCAACGATCTTCTGGAGGATCTCGATAAGGTGCTTTGGTTCTGCTCTCTGGACATGGCAAGTGGGTTCTGGGTCGTCTCGATGACCGATCGTGCTCGCTTGATCTCGGCGTTCATTACACCTTTTGGGCTCTTCGAGTGGCTTCGTATGCCGTTTGGTTTGAAGAATGCACCACAGATATATCAACGGCTTCTGGATAACGTACTGTACGGTTACCTCAGGATCAAGACTGGCACGGATCTTTCGAAGCTGATCGATCTGTTCGAGGTTGGCGAGCCAGAGCTAAAACCGAAGCCGTCTGTGTTGGGCCTTCGATCTTACATTGACGGCATTCTGGTGACCGCCAGATCATGGGATGCTTTGTGTACGAAGGTCAAAAAAATTTGCTTGATACTTGTGACCGTTGGAACCTCTCGATCAGCGTGGCCAAGAGTTTCTGGGGTTACCACAAGGTTGATTACTTGGGGCACCGGGAATCTTCAGATGGCCTCGAGGCGCATCCGAAAGATCTTGACTCCTTGGTCAACCTGCCTTTCCCTCGAAACTTGAGATCGATGCAGTCGTTCCTTGGTAGTCTGAACTACTACAGCCGTTTCATTGAGAATTTCGCGATCTATGCCGCCATCCTGTATGAGTTGCGAGCAGATTTCCATGAGATGGATCGTAGACAACATGTCGGCGTGATTGACAATGAGACGGGGGCGACGAGTCGCCAACCAGCAAGGAAGACAAGTGGACACGTGCTCACGTAGCCTTCACCATGTTGAAGGATAAAATTGTGACAGCTCCGATCTTGCAACACCTCGACCCAGATCGGGTCCCTGTCGTGGTTGTATATGCGAGTAAATGGGCGATCTCGGTGGCGCTGATGCAGGAACATGATGGCGTGTACAGGCCAGTAACCTTCACCAGTCGAGCGCTGAAGCCGAACGAGCTGGATAGTCGACAAGGAAGTGTTAGCGCTGCTGCGGACCTTGGACGTCTGTTTCACACTGCTGGTGACGAGGTCGGTTAAAGTGTTGACCCGACACTCGGCTCTGGCGTGGTTGGTACATTCTTCGGGGTTCCAAGGTCGACTTGGAAGATGGGCTGCACTTTTGTCGCCATGGACACTCGAGATCGTCAAGTGTATGAAGGGCGAAGACGAAATGGGCACCCTTGCCGCGAGTATCACTCCACGCGAGGAGATCGACTCGATCCTGACGACGATTGCTCCAAGAAAGCAGCCACGGGAAATAATCTCAGCGACACCACCGACGGTCGAGTTGAGTGAAGAACTGCTGGTAGTGAGCTTCGATGGATCGGCACGTGTCAAAAGATCTGGCGGAGCCTTTAGCGCGATCATGTGGAAGCTGCCCGAATGGACAGTGATCACTGCCGCGTCCAAATTCATGGATGAACTAACGGTGAACGAAGCCGAATATCGAGGCTTGCTGTTGTGTTTCGATCTTCTGTCCACACTGGACAGGGGCGCCTTGTCATCTGCGGTGATTCCAACTTGGTAATCCGACAGATGAAAGGCGAGATCGATTGCAAGGCACCCGGCTTGGTACTGCTCCGCCAGAAGGCGATGGAACGTCTACGATCTTGGCCCAAGCATGAATTTCTGCATATGAAGAGGAATTGGAATCAGAGTGCAGATCGGTTAGCTAGTACTGCGCTGCAACGCCAGGAGGGCACAATAATTACCTCAGAGGACAATCGACAAGATCTGGTGACGCTCAACCGGTTGGACGAACTCCTAATACCCAAGGACGAAAGTGCTGTGGTCCAAGTAGCTGCGGTGACGAGATCGCAAGATCGAATGCGCTCTCAACCGGAAGTGCTGCAGGAAGCAATCGTGCAAAGAATGAGAAGTGAGCGAATCCTGCAAGCACAAGACGAAGAAAAGTGGATCTCCGATCTCAAGACTTACCTGCGAGGTGAAGTGAGCAATCTGACCTCCGATGACGCGAGATCATGCACGAACTCGGCGAGATCGGACTGTTGTTCTACTGTCCAACGGTGAGCCGAACCAACGAAGACCGAGATCGGATCGCGAAACTGGTGATCCCCGAGACCCTGCAGCAAGATTGCCTTCATCATTATCATGCGAGTCTGGAAGGGGACATCAGGGGATCGGTCGGACTTACCAGCGAGTTAGATCACATTTCCATTGGCGAGGCTTGTATCGGAGTGTCCAGCGCTACGTGGGAGAATGCGTAGATTGTCAGACCGGGAAGGGGCACCCTCTGATCAAGGTGAATCACCTGGAAACATACGAGCCACGTACCCTTTTCAGCTCATAGCGATGAACCACATACCCTCTTTGCCGAGATCGTTCAAGGGCAACACCGAGCTCCTGATCTGGGTCGACTTGTTCACCGGATACGTGGTAGCGAAAGCGAGTTCCTCAAGATCTGCCCAGACGGTCGCGGAGAATTATAAAGAGTGTGAATTCAGACGGTTCGGCGCAAGCGAGGCCATACGACATGATCGTGAACCCGGTTTCATGGCTGATTTCTTCCGTGCATTCAACCGGATACTCGGACAAAGACAGCGCGCCACAATGGCTTATCGGCCGCAAGCCAATGGAACGGCAGAACGAATGGTCCAGACGTTGACGCGCGCTCTAAAAATGTATGTCGCAGATGTGAATCAAAAAGATTGGGACGAATACGCGGAACGTCTAACGTTCGCGCTCAATACAGCCCACGACCGCGTGCGTGGGGACACCCCGTTCTCCTTGGTCCACGGCTGGGATTCGCGATCTACGTTAGAAGCTTCGTTGCCGCTCAGCAGCACTCGACGCCGAGATCACGAGCCAAGAAGGTGGAGATATCACATTCAGCAACAATACCAGCGCGCTCGAGACCAAGTCAACGAGGCTTTGCGTGACGCCATCCAGGATCGGGCGGACCATTACAACGAAGGCATCCGGCTACACGAGATCAATGCTGGTTCGCGAGTATGGCTATATTTAAATCGAGTGAAAGAGGGTTACGCGCGGAAGCTCGCTCACATGTGGCATGGGCCTTTCCGGGTCATCGAAATGGTGGATCGATACGCCGCCCGTTTGGAGATCGCCGGTACAGAGTACCGACTCTTCCCAGTAGTCCATGTATCTAAGCTCAAGCTGGTCAGATCATTCCCGGATCGGCCGACAACGACGCTGACTGTGGAAGAGGGAGACCGCGTCGACTTTGACGAAGGTCTCCTGCCCGAAGACAGTTGGGAAGCGGAGCTGGACGAGGATGAGTTTGAGGTGGAGAGGATCGCAGACATGAGGACGGGGCGGCGGACACGCTACGGACGTATTCACCGCGAATTCCAAGTCTACTGGAGAGGTTATGATGAGCCTACGTGGGTAGATGAAGCTGACTTGAACTGCGGCGCGCTGCTACAGGAGTTCGAGCGCGAGAGAGTGGACCGCAATCGCTTTAGCGTGATGCAGTCCCATGAGGAGTGAGTGATGGAGCACTCACAGTGAGTTGGTCGCTGTGAGGAAGTGAATTGAGGAAGAAACCACGGGGAGGCGGAGGGTTAGACGAGAGGAGGTGTGCTTGTGAAGTGAATGATCAGGTGGCCCGTGCCACCTCGATCTTGCATATGGAGGAGGAATGCAGCGATGTGCGGGTCGAAGTTATGTCTACTGGTACGCTGAATTTGACTGTGAGCGCTATCAAGGTGATTCTCGACATAATCGCAGAAGCCGAGATCAGATTTAACAATCGTCGGCACATTGACGATCGGGTATTCGAATCTTGCTCGTTCCATTCGCTGAATATGGACGTCCGTATCATCACCCACCGCCGAGCGTAGATCGGCCTTTGGTACAGCCGTCGTCGGCGCGATAGAAGAAGACGCCCGATCTTCAGTATTGCTTTGGTCGGTCGCACCATAATCGGATGCACGAGGAACTCCTGTCATCAACAGCATAGGTTAGCACACTGGTTGCAGACCTCCGTGTCGCGGGCGACTTACTGGGAAGATGCATCGAGGCCGCGCGCCAAAGTACCACCAGCAAAAATGACTTCCGGTTGATCTCGCGTTGGATCATCGCTCGATCTGTAAATGGCTCGGTTAGTGACTACCGACATCGATATGATAGGCCACTGCACGCAACGTCATCACACTCGCCTGCGTCACGTTCGCCGACCGCTTGTTGATCTAGATCCGATCATGTCCACGGGTTAGTGAAATGTCAACGTCCCACCATCGTCGACGACAACGCACCAGAGTCGCGTGAGTTACGCGGCGTCCATCTGTGCGGCATCTGCCTCCTCCAGGTCCGCTTACGCTGTGCGCCTGTGTCTTGTGAGAACAGTCAGATGCTAGCGGAAAGCAAAACCCATATGGCGAAAGTACTTACCCCGAGGAATATGAGCGCGGTTGCCTGAGACATGATCACTACCGAGAAGACTGGACATCTTGAGACTGGGGATGGTGAAGCTGCACGGCCTTGACAGCAACCGGAAACGATTGGGAATGAGGGCGACGAAGGCGTGAATGTCTGGATTGACTGGTAGTGCACGGGGCCCCGCCGATTTTGCAGCGCGACCGCGCGCAGGGGGCGGTTGTGGTGAAGTGGAGAATCCAAAATGGGGGCACCCCGCGAGAGTGACACCCGAAAGAGTGACAATCGCTGCCTCGCGAAAGTGCCCTCCTCAAAGTGACTGCAATCTGACTTCCCTGAAAGAAAATACTACCAGGAAGTATCCCCGAGATCAGATTACGTAATCAATTACATAATCGGGGGATAGGTGTTTTCTAGATCGGGCTTAACCGGGGATCATGTGGTGCAATCATTTCTGTACGCGATCTTCAGATTAATTGATTTGGGGTCTTGAGTGATACAATCATTTGGATACGCGATCTCGGGTTGACGCGAGATCGACCGATCTAAGACATCCTGATCTCGGACGCCGATCTAAGACCCCTGATCTCGGACGATCGATCTAAGAATAACCTGATCTAAGTCGACCGATCTAAGAATACCCTGATCTAAGTCGACCGATCTAAGAACATCCTGATCTAAGACGACCGATCTAAGAACATCTCGATCTCGGACGACCGATCTCGGACACATCGATCTCGACCGACCGATCTCAGACCAGATGAACTTATCATTTCGATACGTCGACTTGATCTGGCATATGGTTGAATCTATCAAGCGGCAGGAAGCAAGAATTATGGTTAACTGAGTTGTACCCAAGGAACGTGTGATCTTTGTCGCAATCTTTCGACGACGGAAGCCAGTGCGACCACACATCATGGCAGACGCAAGAGAGTATAGAGGAGAAGCAGATGATAGTGAATGATAGGAATGCTAAGGAACAAACAGAGTTGAATTTGCCTCCTTCTGCACAAGTGACCTTCGAGATCAACAGCCTGGGGCGGGAAGTATATTGGCCCACCCAGTGCTCGCGCAGAAGCAAGCAGACGTCGGTAGATCTAAATCGCTTGGCCAGACTACCTCAGCCCTCAAGACAAAGACCCCGCTATCGGAAGCGGCAAGCACGTAAAAGAAAGGACAAGGACAGGGGAAACACACACCCCGCAAGGCAACCCCTGGGCCAGAGGACAAGTCTGGCCCGTCAGCGCCCGATCTCGAAATATCGATCGAGCCTGACACCCTAACCCGCTGCTGCCTGAAGAAGTTACCGCGCAGCAGCACCCAGTCCAGCGTCTCGCCAGGACGGTTCGTCCGACAACACGCACGTCTCTTTGAGACACCAGAAGAACAGATCCAGCCCCGCCAACGGGTACACCAGGTGAGGAGCGTTTCAGCACTCACGGCTGATCGGAGTACCCCTCCGTTAGTTGGCAGTTCGGGCGCCCTGTGTGAGTGGGTCGCGAACGCGTTTTCACGACCTCCGCTACACCACAATAGTGTATCCATGAGCCAAATCGATAAAGGTTATTGCAAGCTTTTTTGTAGCAGCAGCGGAATGTCTGCCTATTAGCTACGGAAAATCGCGCTCTCAAATCTGTTAACTTCCTTGTTTATACTTGATGATACACAATGGCGCTTTGAACCGCGCTCGTTACAACTATTTTAGAATCGTCGGTTCGTTGACAAGTTTAAGCGCCCAGGGAACCCAAAGCGCCTTTAATATAAATTAGTTACCGTTGCAATTGTAGCCCTCGGAATTAGCTCTAAATGCAGCCCTACGCTTTAGCTTTAAAAACGGTTGAATGAATGGCTGTCGTCAAAACATGATCAGTCCGAAATTTGCTGGGAGGAAGTAATAGTGTGGCGTGGTTGTTACGCGAAGATTTGCATGCTGGACGAAGAGGAGAAGGAGGAAGGACCGAGAGATGACGGTAGACGTGGCACCGGTCGCACTACGTATGATCTTAGCCAAGGTGAACTCGGTTCGCTCCCTGAGCAAGAGGATGACTGAGGCTCAGATTACGTTCCTAGGCAGAAGAGGCCCCCGATAGGGGAGTTTTAGGTATCCTACTCCATTGCATATCACTGCGGAAAGAGATTTGCTAATCTATTTTGCCACTACAGATATCCAGCAGAGTCACCAAATACTTAAAAGGTCGTCAAAGTGGCAAAAACAAATGTTGACGCGGGAGAGCACGATAACTCGTCGGGGTATTGCTTTCCTGTTGTGCTAATTTACAATATTTATCTACATATTCACAGTAGTGTTGCAGATATAATTAGAGTGGCTCGTGCACGAACACGTCCTCCTTCAAGCGATGATGACGATGGCGGATTTCGGTTGACTACGCTCCGCAGCAACGTCGTAGCGACACCTGGAACGATCGAGTTAGAATAGCCAAAAACGCAGAGGTTGCACCTAATTTGATCCCTCCGTTTCCGCTCAAGGAATGCGTTGATTGGAAAACGATGTTGCACGCAGTAGAAGAGTATCAAACAAAGTACGGACTCCAATATCGGTCGGGAGACTCGCGGTTAACGACATACAACAAGTAAGCACTTGTTTTTGAATGAGTTGTTTTTGTGATACAGTTGAAGTAACCAGCTTGGATTCAACATCCCACTCTAGGCACCCATTGATGTCTCGAGGTAGACTGCCATGAAGTGGGAATCCACCGACTAGCAGCTAAATAAATCACTTTCCAATTTGCATTCGTCTCGACAGGTTAACAGCCACAAGCTCCGCCTCTACTGAAGTTAAGAGACGGTAGAAAGAATGACGAACAAGCTGACCCTGACTTAACCCTGAGCATCCAAGATGATCAAGGCGTCGCCGGTCGTGTAGTAAGAATTCCAAGTAGAAGTCTCGTCGCATGAGCAAACAGACGTTCCGCGTGGCAACATCGCGGTAACCCTCCGCCCCCACGCGCCTGACGTTCTCGCCCCAAGATACTGCTCATGAACTTGACGAGGAGCCACCTCGCTCGGACTAACCGGCTGTCCGAGAGAGAAGCTGACAGCAACCCCTGAAGTAGGGCCCGAGATGCTGAAGTCTCAAGATGAAGACGAGTTAAAGGCGGACGAACCTCATGCCTTTGACTGAAGCCCGCGGGAGTCATCAAAGGTTAGGACTCAAGTGTTTGATCCAGGAATCCCTGATGGTGCCCCGATCATCGACTCTGGTTCGACGTATCACGTCACTGGAACTCGTGATAAACTTTTTGATCTCCAAGAATGCGAGCCTCATGGTGGCGAGATAGCGGACGGCGCTCTCGTATGCGGTGATCAAAAGGGCAAATGGTAGTCGACCAACTGAATGGAGTTGTGCTGGGAAATGTCGTCGACGCACCTGGTTTCGCTCAAACACTGATCTCCGCAAAAACAACTGATTGATGACAGTATGAAGGCGGAATTTACGGACAACAAATGCTTCATTTATGGAAAACCCATCATGCGCGATATAGTCCATCGAGGTGTGTACACGCTTCATATTCCTCCTGGCATGGCAGCGACGGCGGTGCGCCCAAACTCTATTGAAGATTGACATCAACGTCTTGGTCATCTAAATTATCGATTTGGTAATTTAGATGACCAAGACGTTGATGCCAATCTTCGATAGAGTTTGATTTGGCCAAGTCTGATGTCATTAAGGGCCTATAAATCATTGGACCTGTCACGCCGTCCAAACAATGTGAAGTATGCGCAAAAGCGAAAACCAGCCGCGCAAACGCACCACGAGAAGCATCGCGACCGCAAGCAGCCCAGGATGAGGTGTGTCACGGCGACCTCGCAGGACCTTTTCAGCGAAGTTACCACGTAATCGATATTACTACGCTTCACAGTGGAGAGGACACATCAGTGTTTATTTCCTTTTGGCGAAAAATGAAGCAACAAAGTGTTTTCGAAACTACACGAACGTTGTGATCGGCGCTTCAGCAAACTGGGCGGTATCAAAGTATACCGTTCTGACAATGGAGGCGATTTCATGGCTGGTGACTGGCTGGTGACTTTCGCAAAGTGTGTAATGATGAAGAAATCGTGATGGAGATGTCTGAGCCTGAAGCTTACCATCAGAGCGGTGTCATCGAACGGGCACATCGCACCATTGCTGACGCGGCTAGGGCGTTAATGCTCCAAGCGAAATTACCGCATCACCTGTGGGAATACGCTGTTAGAAGTTCTGTTTACTCGAGAAATCGCTTGCTTTCGCGATCGGATCCGACGAAGACGCCTTTCGAAAAATTCTGGGGTAGGAAGCCAGATCTAAAGCTGGTTAAGACTTTCGGCAAAAAATGCGTCGTGCTTATTCCGCCAAATAAACGATCAACACAGCATCAATTCCATCCCAAGCGTAGAACAGGTGTATTCATCGGCAGCGATCCTCAGCGGAAGGGATTCTTCGTATATGTCACCGGTCGTGGACACCAAGTGATTCACAGTCGGAGTGTAGTCTTTCTGGAACCACCACATACATACCTTTCGAGTGAAGAAAGGTATGTCTGTTGCCGCAAGATGATCCTTTTCGGATTGATCACGAACGAGACAGTGAAATGAGCGACACAACTGATGATCGCAAACATGACGAAGAAGCACACGTACACAAGGTCAGTGCTGATACCTCGAGTTCGACTCATCTTGTCGAATATAACCACGCGGTCACATCAAAATCGCGAAATTACGCTCGGAAAGAGAACCAAATAGATGCGGCGCGACTCCGACCGAAACACATCGCAAATTCGTCTATCAGTGTCGCACTAAGTGCTGCTCACGTTGCGTTGCGTGAGGTGATACACGAGCCATTAAATTTGAAGGAGGCTCGAACATCGCGCGAGTGACATATCTGGAAAAAAGCGATTCAGCAGGAGATCGAAGCGCTACGAGACATCGACACCTTCAATCTCGTCGAATCACCTCCTGAGGTTCACATTATTGGTTCAACAATCGTGTTTCGTGTTAAATTGAGCGAAGCCGGGGAAGTTGAACGCCTAAAGGCACGCATCTGTGCTCAAGGCTTCACTCAGAAGTTTCTTAAGAATTATTTCGAGACGTACGCCCCGGTGGCTAGACTAAACTCAATTCGCGTTTTCCTTGCATTGACGACTTAAAGGGCATGCGCGTACGCCAGGGCGACGTTCCTTCGGCGTACGTCAAGGCAGGGCTGTCCGAAGTAATTTATGTTTGGCAGCCGCACGGTTTTGAGAAAGTGAGTCAAACCAAAGTTTGGCGACTCAAAAGTCTGGTACGGCCTCAAGCAGACCGCCCAGGAGTGGTACGCAGAGATATACATCTTTTGCGTGCCTACGGTTTGATTCCTACGCGTAAAGATGCTTGCGTCTATATTCATCCCACTAATGAGTTGGTCGTGTTGATTTATGTAGACGATATTCTCCTCGGCTATCATGACGAGGGTGTTATGATGCATCTAATGTATGCACTGCGAGAGAAAAATGGAGTCAAGGACTTGGGAAACGCTAGTTGGTTTCTCGGCATCCGAATCCGCACGAACGCGACCCGAGGCATTACATCTCTAGACCAGACACAGTTCGCCACTGAGATACTTCGTCGTTTCGGCATGGCGGATTGCAGACCCAAAACCCACTAGGTCAAGGCACGATCCTGTACAAACGAGCTGAAGATGATGAAGAAGCTGGTGATGTCCCATTTCGCCAAGCTGTTGGCGCTCTCCTGTATTTGGCCCTGACATCGCGTACGCTGTCAATCAAGTCACGGCCCACGCGTCGACCTCATACAAATTTCACTGGATTGCGGTTAAAAACATACCCCGCTACATTTAAGGCACTGGTGGGATGGGACTGATTTACAGACGTGATCTCGCGCCGTTCCCATTCGCGTATACGCAGATGCAGACTGGGCGAACAACGAAGAAGACCGCCGATCGATCTCCGGTTGCTTAGTTGAAGTTTATGGATGTCCAGTTGCATGGCAAACAAAGCGTCAGCGCATCGTATCTAAGACATCAACAATCGCGGACTATATTGCGGCCGATGACGGCGTGGAGGAAGCGCAGTGGACGCAAATGCTCTTCAAAAGATTATGGTAAGAATTCCGAGGCTCAGAAACCGTGGATGCAAATTCTTTTCGATTTGAGACGCAGTGGTGTCCGGCCTCCTTAAGCTCGTGTATTGCCCGACGACGCAGATGCTAGCGGACGGCCCCACCAAAGCTTTGGGTACAACGCGTTTTTTAGAACTACGCGAGGCCATCGGTGTTATTCAACTCGGATCCAGCGCTGGCGGGGAAGTGTTGAAGTAACCAGCTTGTATTCAACATTCCACTCTAGGCACCCCATTGATGTCTCGATGTAGACTACCATGTAGTGGGAATCCACCGACTAGCAGCTAAATAAATCACTTTCCAATTTGCATTCGTGACACCAGATACAAGGTGTTTCTTAAATTTGCACGTACAGACATTATTCCGAATAGCGACCGGGTCATCCTCGATATCCTTGGACAGCCGATGAGGATGGAGTTGAACCCATTGTGTTGTACCAGCACTGAATTAGTCCTCTCACTCCGCCAATCACGTGCTTCGCAGATGATTCTACCAATCACAGCGTAGAATCCGAACCCACAGGGGAAAAGTAGTTGAACCACTCGTGAGTGGTCTAGGATCGAACGGTGCACCTCGCCACTCATGTGCCACTCGTTACAAGCCGTACCACAACCAAATCTACCACCACAATATGAAGCCTTCACCAATCGCATCCGATTGACCAAGATGCAGGAGCTCCAGAGCTGTGACCAGCGCCGCGATATGCCTGGGCGCAAGCGGTATTTAACGTCCACAAGAAGCCGTCGAAACAAATTATTGGGAGGGTGCTAAAGTCAGAGCACTTGCTCCGTCGGCTCACGCCGGACTGCCTGGGGCGCAAGAAGGCTCGACCATGATTCCAGCTTCAGTTCGACCAGTGCGTTGTGGAATTCGTCGCAAGTTGTGAAGCCTATCAAATTTCCCTGACTGGTGAAATGGTTATCATGCAGACTAAGTCTCTACCCACGCGCCTCAACATCTCGGGCTCACGGCCTCGGTTCGGAAGATCATGGCTTCAAAATCTTCAAGTCCGTTATGGCATGAAGTGCAGGAGAGCGCACCGGGAATCTGGGGCTGTTAATTTAGAGTCTATCGCTGCTGAAGTCGAGGAGCTTCGCCGCGTCATTTGCACGTACACGTACGACAACGTGTTTAACATGGATGAGACGGGGTACTTCTACAATAATGTACATCTGCGCTCTCTGTGCATCAATGACGCGCCTGCGCTAAAGCAAGACAAGGCCCGGATCACGCTAGCCGAGTGCACAAACGCCACGGGGACGAGCAAACTACCGCGGCTCTTCATTGGAAAGGCTGTGAAGCCGCGATGGATCAAGCGCCAGCCTGAAATCATACTGTACACGGCTACTGCAAAAGCGTGGATGACTACTGGCACGTATCAGGCTTGGCTACGTGATCTGGACGAATCGATGCGGGCACAAGGCAGAAGCATATTGCTGCTCGTAGACAACGCGTCGTCACACTACGACGAGGACATCAGCCTGACGCGTGAAGAAGTTGACTGCTAACACCACCTTGATACTTTAAGCGCTGGATCAAGGTATAATATATTGCCTAAGCGCCAGGTTCTTAAAAAAAGATGCACTTTGCTATTGACTAGATGGCTGAAGGAGAAGACAACCCCTACAAGGTGGGCATGCTTCGAGGCATTCAATGGTGTGCAGAAGCTTGGCAAGAGCTACCTGCTAAGACAATTGAGCACTGCTGGCTACACTCCAGCTTGATTAGGAAGACAGACTTGAGCTTTATACTTAAAAACCGTAATGCAGTGCTTTGTCTATTTGATGTGTTCAACACAAACCTTTTCTATGGTACTTGTTAACCTTATAAAAAAAGAAGGCATTCTGTCTTCGGAATAATGTATGTACGCTTTTATTAGATAATAGGACAAGTGAGCATAACATCGACGAGAAGCGGTTCAAATGGGCGCTTAGGATCTTTTGCTGCACTCGTGGATGCCACCGAAAGTCCAGGGGGAGAAGAGGATGTGAAACCAATTGCTATATTGATGCTATGCCCGATTCACGGCTGAGATGGTGAAGCATTCGGATCGTTGGAGGAGACTTACCAGAAACGAAGCACCTAAATCTATAAACCAGAAATAATTCATTCATGGACTGACTGAAATACATTTTTTCTTCCGCGTACAGACTCAAACGCACAATCACACCGAAGCGAGAGCGGAAATTGCAAGCGCTTACATAGGCATATCGTCGGCTGACAGTAGACCGAATGTTTCGGATACACTGGCAAGCATGGTGGATGCTCGGGCTAAACCGAAGTAAATGCATCACCTTTTTATCTGATAAGCTCGGTACGTTTGGCAAAGTGATGCTTGCTTGTTGATGTTAACTCACTACTTTTGAGTTTTCATCGCCATCGATCTCTGCTTAGAGCGTCCCGTGACTCCCCAGCAGGCACGTACTATCATCCAGAGAATGCCAGGGCAAAATTAGCTGAGTAAAACCTGAAGAAAATGCTCGATGAGCTCGTACAAGGTGATGACAATGATGCCATGCGTTTAACGGATGAATTAGATATCGCATTGGTATCGTCATGCAGACATCACAGCAAAAGTGGTGCTTTGAGCTTTGGGGCGAATGTCTTGTCATGGACTGGACCCACGGAACCAATAACTTGGGCTATCATCTAGGTAAGTCTACAATACTACATTATAGATCGGAATCATTGAGCCTTTAACTTGATCAATAGCGCCTTTAACTTCCTTGTGCTTTTGATTTAAGCAAGCTATCTCGTGGTTACACCCCCGACCGGCCGTGTGATACCTATTGCTGATTTCGTTTCGATTAACGAGAAAGCGGTCACGATGGAGGCAATTTTCACGTTCTTCAAAGCCAAGAACTCCGAGTCATGGACACATGTAAAATTCTTGTTATTGACCAGGACTTCATTGAGTGGGTTGTCATAGAGACGTGCTTCCTCTCGTGAAGTTACTACTATGCCAGTATCATACAATTAACTATTTCCGCAAACTGTTATAGCGAAGGATGTCCAGTCTCAGAATTGCGCGGTTAGAGTTGATGTTCATTCAAATACCGAAAAAGTATGTAGCCTCAGTAGCTCTCCTGCAGACGTTCGTTTGCTAATCTTTGTGCTGCAAAGCTTCACAGAATCATCATTCGATGAAGGCTACACAAGAATTTTGAAGAATACTACAAGAAGAAGTATCCTGATGTGCTGGAATACTTTAATAGAAAATGGAGAAATTGCACTGAAATGTGGACTAACCACGATAGGGGCATTTTTTCTGCTGGAAACACCACGACAAATAGAGAATTGAGGCAAACTGGAACGAAGTGAAGCGAATCATTGACCATCGTCCTCGTTTAGATAAAACAATCTCTGGCTTACTAAGTCACGAGCTAGCTGTCATGGGTCAGTTTGTGTCCGATCCGAACACCATTGGGTCCACATCACGCATGGCATCGGCTGCTCCACAAATCTCAAATATGTAACAGCTCGACCAAGCGACTACGTTTTGAAGTTGGTGCGACAGCAACTGTAAACAGCCAATCGATAGTTCAATATCTAGTTCCTTTCGAACAACGGGGCCCGAGATAGTCCAAAGGAATAATGGTTGGAGCATCTCCGAAATTACATATCCTCCATAACTTGGAGTGGAGCATTAAACGGATAAAGGGGGATCTATGTTTCAATTTGCAACCAAGAGCCCGAGATACATCTCGGTTCCAGGAGAAATGACGGGGCCCCGCAAGCGCGCATGCAACACTTGGAAGCGTATGCCGCAACTGGGACAGATCATCGCGCGGGTGCTACGTTTATCGCTAGTGTTGACAGACATAATGGTTGGGTTTTAAACTTTATTCTCTTAATACCCTCTTATAGACTGGTAAAGTTTTGTTTCATTACACTATTTTATACCAGCTGTCTATGGTCTGTTGTTGGTTTTGCATGTACCACCTCGTTTTGTTGTTGGTAGTTGTTCTGATGCAGTCTTAAAATTTGTCATACCTTTCGGGAGGAAGCGATTCGCGCGTTTGCTGGAATTTGGCGTCAGCGCTTGTCGTTGATGCTGGCAAATCATGCATGGAAATCTAGAGTGGTTGTGGACGATGCTGAATAGCACGTTCGAAGCCACCGGGCTTTGACGTGATAAAGTCCAGTTCGCCAGACAAGATTTTAATTGAGCGGCGATTCTGGCATGGGTGACCGAACGTTTTGAGAGAGAATATGTTCAGCACAATCCGGCGCGAAGATGAGCGAATGGCTCAGAAGGCGAGATCCGGCTGGCAGCGGGTTAGCAGAAAAATGTGCCGTGAACGCCTTTAGCGTCGCGATGATTTGCTGGCCACTCGAACATCACAATTGATCTTGGGGCGGGAGGAAATCCAGGAGTCAAACTTCTTCAAGCTTAATAAAGCTGCCTTGAGGTAAGAGCGTAACATTCTTGTGAGACTAGCCCTAATTGTGCGAGGATCTTGCGTCACCTTATTCCACATCGTAGTTGAGGATCCGGATACTACGTAGCACAGTTTGAACAGGCATCGGTTCCGAAGGCGTTGACGGCAATCGCTTGGGGGTTACCATGAGCTGGAGGTTTATCGCTAGTTTATCCAGATAGGGTCATCCCTTGCGAATGAATGGACTCGTTTAGACTTGGGCTTGTTCAGCGATAGCGAAGTGAGACGACAAAATCGTCACGGTAGGAAACGAAAGCTTCTATTGAGCGAGGTAACTTGCTCTACACCCAATAACCGTGACGGTAATTATGGGGTCAAGTAAAATTGGCTCCATCGCATATAAACAAAAAACCGCCATGAAATAAATGGCGAATTAAGGTGAATTACCTTCGCATATAAGTCAAAGTGCAAAAGCGCTAAGACATTAAAGCATTAAGGCAAAAACAACTTAATGCTTTTAGGCGTGAAACTGCGCCCAAAAATCCATAATTAATCCTGGAAAATCGGGCAGCGACCAAAATTGCTGTTTGTACGCCGTAGTACAGACTCCGATTTAGCACCATTGGCACTCCAATTAACCATCGGCACCCTGCATTAGAAAAGTGCGATCGATAATTAAAATCACAGAAGTCCGCGGCGAAGTTATAGGCTGCGGGGAAATTTTTCAGGAACTTAAGGAAAGTTAACGTGAAAGTCTTAAGAGAACAGTTCCCTGGACTTTAAGCGAAATATCATGGTATAACGGGTTCCCGGTAGGGTGCACGGTAGTTAGCCCTTTCGGGCGATCTACAGATTTCCCGGTCGGATGACCCTCAGCCATGATAGTCGCCTCTAAACCCTAGGCAGCACACCTTAGGGTTTGCGATGCATACTTGGTCGTACTTGTCGTCTGGCGGGTAATTAGGATGGCGTTGTCGGTAGGTCTTCGTTATTCATCGAAGTAAGTAAAGGGCTCGACGGCGAAGTTGCGAAGCCATAATCGACGGAAAACATCGAGCTGAGTTCTGTATAAGTCACCTTGTCCTTAAGCGGGCCAGTCAATGTCTTATCAGCTGGAATTGAAGCAGTACCATCGTCATACATTGGCGGTAGACACCGCGGAAGTGAAGAGCTGGCGGTCGATAAATGGCATAGTTTCGGTTAATCCACAGAGTTCGCAATATTGAGCACCGCAAGATATGGAAGAGCAAGATAGGGAGAGTGTGGCCGTACACCTCCTTCTGCGATTCGGGTAGCCCAAGCTCAAAGAGAAACAGCACTTGAGTCCAGTCAATAGTACGGAAAAATAGACGCTCAAAAGTGGGGAGGAAAATCCGCCAAATACTTGCCGCCATGTAGCAATCCCATAGTACATGTTTTGGGGTTTCCAGCACAGCGCAGTCATTAATGCTGTTTGTATCTTCCATGTGCCAGCCGAGTTTGTATCGAAATCCGAGTCCGTTGTGTTGTAGGCGGAATACAAAGTCAGCGAAATCGGGGAGAACGTGCTCATCCAAGCCACGGTTACTGTTCCAGAAACGATATGAAAGGATCACTGTGTCAGCATCCAGTTGCTTCAACGGAAGAGGAGGCACTTCAGCAGTAGTTAATAGTCGGATAATCACCTTATTGGGGACATAGATAATATCACGCCCGTCGAAAGTCCAGTAGTGAAAAGCAGCCAATACTGCATCGGGTGGTAGAGGGCATATAGTAAAATCACTATAATGACCAGGTACTTGAAGTCTGCGACTGAGCTTATTTACCACATTTGTTACTGCGCTTGGGTGGATAATTGACGAGCCTGATAAAGCTTCACGTAGAATTTCACTATCAGGACCGAGCCAAAGAACTGACAGAAATGGAGAATCCTCACAATGCCTTGGTGGCTGAGATAGTTACAAGCTTTCCGATGGAGGATTGACAGTGTTTTTGGGTCTTGGGCAAACCGGCGAAATACATTGTTCCAAACTGGCCAGGTCAACTTCGTGAAGATCGGGTTTTCGTTAAGAAGTTTCGGTAGTATCTTACTAGACCACGTCGATAAGGCTTGCCTCCAGTAAAGCGGGACCAACACCCATCTAGTAGAAGTAGCACTAGCCGACAGCGGAATGTACAGGAAATCAATACCCACACCTTGGCCTTGAAGGGCCGTGTCAAAAACGCTTGAGCCGGGATAAACCACTTAGACGGAGAAGCCACGTTAAGTCGACAGTGATTAATATGCTGCGGATCAGGTTCACGTGGAGCAATTCTACAAAAGTTTTCACAGTGGGCAAGTCCAATCCCCCATTAATTGAAGCTTGAGCGTGCCACTGACTAGGAAATTGGCTACGGATTGGCGGGTCATCCACATTTGAGGAAGGCGTGTTGTTAACAAAATTCCGCATTAACGGGTCGAAAAGTGTAAGCTTTTCTGACGTTACAGCTTGAGTCCCGAGAAAATACCATAGAATGGAAAGAATCATGGTTTTCAGAATCAACACTCGCCCGCGCAATGTTCGTGCTCTCCAGCGCCAAAGAACACATAGTTTCTGAAAGCGCGTTAACAAGCAACCAAATTGCACATCAGGGCTACAGTCAGGGCCGACTGTAATACCAAGAAGCCTTGTGTGTTCACCGTTCTGAAGTACCCGAACCCCGCAATTGCGAAGTGAAGTTTGTAGTGCTGTATCAGAGATCTCGCCAGGGTCGGAAGGGGAATATAACCGTCTTATCCACATTAAGTTTCATTCCGGTTGCTTGGCAAAATTCTTGAACACGTTGAAGGAAAGCAGGAGCTTCATAAAGGTTGTTCGCCAGTCCAGTCACATCGTCGGCAAAGCTGAGGATATGGTGGTAAATGCCTCCAAGCTTGATAGCGAAATCCGGTTTGTAGTCCGCAAGTAACACAGGAGGGGCTCAATAAAGAGCACAAACAACCCTGGGGATAACGGATCGCCTTGACGTACACCCGCCCCTAGACTGAAATATTCTGAGGGGAATTGTTTATCAGCACCTGTACCAAAGTGTCCATGAAAAAGTCTTGATCCAGTGGCGAAAATTTGAGCCAAACCCCAGTGGCTCAGGACAATATCAAGCGCATGCCAATTGACACTATCAAACGCTTTGGCAAAATCAAGGCAAATAGCACCCGCCGGATCCCGGGAGTCTCGATGGGCACAGTGTTCTTGGAGATCCAAAAGTATCGTAGAGCATGTTGAATATTTCTACCCGGCACAAATCCAAATTGGTCGAGATTCAACAGCGACGGTAAAACTAAGGCGATATGCTAAAGCCTTGGGTCCAAATTTTGCATCTTGGTTCAACAGCGTCAGCGGCCGATAATTTTCGGGTCTGATCGAGAGCCTTTCTTAAAGAGTAGCGAGATGTAAGCTCGGCGTTGAAACTTTGACATACGGCCTTTTCGGAATTGGGCCGCATATACCAGTTCTAAAACCATAGCCCACTCAGAGGAGAAAAGTTGATAATATTCTGCCGGCAAGCCATCGGGTCCCGGCGCTTTCCCTCGAGCAGTAGTCTTGATGGCGTAGTAGAAATCATTAGCTGTGAGCGGAGCTTCCATAAATGAGTGTTGACTTGAGTTCAGCCTCCGATCACTGTACTGCAGAATGTCGTTTAGCTTTGTTTCGTCAAAAC